>SEYY01016238.1:22500-35000 GCA_009176605.1 Armadillidium nasatum
TATATAAATATCTTAAATTGCCCTAAATCTGGAAAACATACAAAAAAAAAAAAAAAAAATGTGTTGGGAATACAGTCATACAGCCTGAAAAGTACGAATTGATTAAAACAAAGTAATAAAACGATCAAATGAAAGTAAAATTAATAAGGTGTGAAAATAGCAACATAGCAAATTAATAAATTTCCTATTAGGATACAAGAGTATTTCATTGAAAACATTTTCACTTTAGATTTTGAAGCCATAATGATGTTTCATTTTTAATGTATCAGAATTTGGGCTATTTGATGTCAGAGCTATTTGGAAAGTGTCTTTGGGGCTTAACCTTATTTCGTACTTCATTTTCAAGTTTATGAAAATTAGAAATTATTGTTCGCTAACATAAATTATGCAAATAGTCACTGAAGATGAATTTTCCAAATTGCAGCATGTGCACTATTTGAAAACTTTGCAGCTCTTGATATCCAAAAAACTAACATATCTTCTTCTTTAAATTCACTGCATTACAGAAAATTTCAAGAAGTTTCTGTGCCAGGATTCCAGACTCTTGTGGCACTTACCTCCTAGTAATTATTTTCATACTAACCATCTGACAGTATTAAGTTCTGAAAGTAAAAGCGAACCACTTCTGAGTTGTTCATCAGAAGAAAGATCTTCGCAATCATACAAAACGTATTAGCTTAGAGTGCATTGTTTTTGTTATACTTTTCTTGCTGCAATACAAAAGCTTTGATCCAAATGCTGAAATCTTTTTGCTAGCCAAAATGCCATTGATAATTTAAATATATTGATACCCTAAAGCACACCAATAACTACATATTTTTTGTATCTTTATAACTTAAATTGTGAATTTTCTTAAATAGGTATAGTTTATAGCTGAGACAATCTAGTGTCACCTCTGTTTGACAAATTAGCAAAACAGTCTATTACTTCACATTGAAATCTTTCCAGTTTGTAAAAGATTGTAATAATGTAAAATAGTAAGATATATTTCCATAGTTGTGTGTGTTTTTTGTGACAATTTACAAGTCCTGCAAACTCTGTGTCAACTTTTAGATGATCGAAAACACTTTGCCTTGTATGAAATTAATCTTAAGATTTGGAACTGAAAAGGTGCTAGAATTAGGGAGCTGAAAAAGTGCTGAAGTTCCTCAAAGTATACAAAGATTTATGAACTGAATTTTAATTTGACAACTTATAAGTCTGGCAACTTAGTCATTATATAAGAAAAAAAATAGGAGTAATAAACAGGATTGAATATAAATTGTTTAGGAATGTAGAGGAGGTTCAGATGAAATTCTTGTTAAGAGGAAAGGAAATTGAAGAATAAAGTGACTAACATAAAAGTAATTAGACTTGAAATAAGACAATGATACGCAAGATGAGTATCAAATTCTTATACAGAATAGCTGAAGGAAGAATGAGGGCTGTAATGCGGAAAGTAGTGAATGGTCAATTCACAGTTGAAGTTAGTTCAGAGATATTCTAATGAAGAACTGAACACTTTTAAATTTTGAAAGTGCGATAGAAATGAAATCTTAAATAAAGGTTCACCTTAGAAAAGGATAAGAAGTTACGAAAAAATCATTTATAACCTTATGTTCATTTAAACCAAAACAAATTTATGAACCATAATGAAAACTAGGGATGGAGCGATACCAAAATTTTTACCGATACCTAAAAATATGCCGATACTACTACCGATACCGATACTGATACTTTACTCTTGTCCAAAAAATTTACCGATACCGATACTGATTCTCAAAAATATGCCGATACCGATACCGATACCGATACTTCACTCCATCCCTAATGAAAACCTTTATATCATGCGTCAGACAATATTTTAGCAATAATGGATAACCTTAGTCAATAATTAATTTATATTATAAACATGAATAAATAATGACACTAAGGTTGGAGTTTATTTATAATTTGTGCGAGTTATTAATTATTTTGATAAAACTTGAGATCAGAAGAGCTATTACAAAAGTTTTATTATTCTCAGATAGAGAATTGGTAAAAAAATTATCTTAACTTCTGCTGACTCCAGAGTCGGTAATTGGAAGCTAACTTACACCCCATGCAATATTTCAAGTTAAAATACAAGATATTTAGTCATTGCCTTCTATATTAATATTTTATAACCATAAATAAATTCTATTGAAAAGACTGTTACGTTATATCTTGCTTATATAAATCTGCTACTATTTGTATATGTTAGGGATGGAGCGATACCAAAATTTTTACCGATACCAAAAAATTCCCCGAAGCCGATACCCAATACTTGCCGATACTACTACCGATACCGATACTTTACTCCTATACAAATTTTTTGCCGATACCGATACTGATACTGAAAAGGCCGATACCGATACCGGTATCGGAAAATATGCCGATACTTGCCGATACTGATACCGATACTTCACTCCATCCCTAGTATATGTAATCACATAACTAATTAACTAATATTCCAAATATTAAGGAAAGAGTCATATGTTCAAGACTTTAAAAACTTTGTAAGCGATGAAAAATGATTCAAAATTTTCAGCAAAGTTTCTCAAAATGATTGAAAATTATTTCCAAAAACTCAAGCATTATTTCAGTGAATATAATGAAAGTATACGGAAATAAAAATTGTATATTAATAAAACACGAGTTGTTGGTAAAGTGAGAACTGTTGTTGTTGTTGTTGTTGTTGTTGTTGTTGTTGCTGCTGCTGCGTATTGCTCTCTTTTCATAGTGGTTTAAATTAACATTTAACAAAGTAATTATAATTTTAACATAAAATATATAGAAATAAAATAATCAAATGTAAAAATAAAGAAAACCATTAATAAAAGTATTTTTTTGGTGTTATATATATATATATATATATATATATATATATATATATATATATATATATATATATATATATATATATATATATATATATATATATATATATATATATATTATCAATAGACGCTATGCCTAGCATTGGAAAATATTTCTCCACATCTTCTTACAATTATGCTAATGGGAACCTCACAAAGGCTTCAATTCTATCCGTCAAGGCAAGGTAAGTACATTTTATAATATATATATATATATATATATATATATATATATATATATATATATATATATATATATATATATATATATATATATGTAACGGATTTCTATATCAATTGATGGTGTTTTGAGGCATCCATTAACGAATTTATAAGGTTCAACTTTTCCAACGACACCCAAGATACAAGAGAGGAAAACACAAGCACAGTTTTCTTTAAGTATATAATGTATATAAATTACTTCAGGAATATATTTACAGAATATAAAATTACTTAAACTTTTTTCAAGATTTTATTTAAGAATATCTACCTTTAACTAACCTAGCACTAATCCTAACTAATATTACCTAATCAATAAATATGTTTTTAATACTGATACAAGATACTTTTATTGACAAATATGTGTGCAATTCGAAACTGCAAACGTGTCCTGTTACTACTTCAGTTCGTCCGGAAAGTCCTCCGCTTCAAAACACAGATATCGTTGTAGACAGATTTCTGGAATAAATCTATTTCCGAATACCAGCCGTGACAACGAATTCCAGAATCCAAATCGTATCCAATGATGGTGTTATAATCTTAGATTATGTAACGATAGTTGGAGCAAAATCCACCATCCAAAATCTGCTCGTGAGTCAAAAATCGTGAGTCGAAAATCGGGATTCAAAAGTGGCAGTTGAAGCAGCCACCAACTTCCAAATCAAAAACAGGAGTCAAAAATCTATGAGTCTAGACTGGCAATTCAAATCTCTCAGCCGAAACTGGAAACCAAGACTCTAAGCCAAGGCCGGAACCTGCATCGTAAGAGAATATCTAATTATAGCTTACGATGTTCTCACATAATAATAATAATAATAATAATAATAATAATAATAATAATAATAATAATAATGATTCTTGCAGTGCTTTAACCGTTTTAAACTTAATTAAGGTTTATCATGTTAGTCAAAATTTGTTAACATTTATTGAAACTTCCCTCGTCTGCAAACTTAAACCAACTTTTAAACTTACCCGTCTGGCGGGTTTTCCAAGTTTCGTACGCCGAGTTATTTGTCTTTGAACCAATCCAAAATAGATCGTAACTTCACTTGTATAAAGACAATGCTGCAAATATATGAAATGTTTAACTTAAACTTCAAATATAAAAGGATTCGCAACTTTAACCCAAAAACCTGAGAAGAATTACCTTAACCGAAGATTTTTAAAAAACGGCTACAATTCCAACACTTAACAAATGAAGATTACACTTAAATTTGCATAAAGATTACACTTAAAGTCTTCGAAATGGCTACTTGAAACTTTTAATAAGCAGGATGCTAATTTTTAAACACTGCTTTTCGTTTCCAATGTCAAACACAACTGAGATTCCTTTCACAAAACTGTGACGTGGTAGCAAAATGCTTTGTACCGATATGTTACGTTTAGATTCTTCCTGGTACAATATATATATATATATATATATATATATATATATATATATATCAGGGTTGGTGATTTTTTTGATTTTTTTAAAAAAATCAAAAAAATCAAAAAATCAATGATTTTTTTGATTTTTTGATTTTTTTGATTCTTTTGATTTTTTTGATTTTTTAAAAAATAATAAAACTGTTTTTTTTTTATTTGTTTTATTTTGTCATATTTTTTGATACATAATGATATAACAGATATATTAGTTCCTTCTTACTGTGTTAAAAAACTTTAAAGTAGTTTATATATTAGAAATATAACTTCCTTAATATTTGGTTCAAGATTTCATATAGGGTAATACAAGAATCTGATCTTCATTAATATAATTTATCCAATATAGAACTGTTAGAGTTTAGAATTCCTAATATATATTCAATCAAATCTTCAACAAAATTTTATTGAGCTTTAATCTAATGCAATTTGAGGTTATAGACAAAAGAGAAAACAGAAAAGACAATTTTTTTTTTTTTTTTTTTTTTTTTTTTTTTTTTTTTTTTATAAGAAAACAATTTTCCTCTATATAAATTATAAAAGAAAAAAAATTTAAGCACTTTTGATGCATAATCATTAATCCAAAAATTAAATACATAACTTGCAAAATATATATATATATATATATTATATATATATATATATATATATATATATATATATATATATATATATATATATATATATATATATATTTTGCAAGTTATGTATTTAATTTATGGATTAATGATTATGCATCAAAAGTGCTTAAATTTTCTTTCTTTTATAATTTATATAGAGGAATATTGTTTTCTTATAATGTTGTATAAAAATTTAAATGGTTGAAAATTAAAAGGAATTGTCTTTTCTGTTTTCTCTTTTGTCTATAACCTCAAATTGCATTAGATTAAAGCTCAATAAAATTTTGTTGAAGATTTGATTGAATATATATTAGGAATTCTAAACTTATATTATTGAAGATCAGATTCTTGTATTACCCTATATGAAATCTTGAACCAAATATTAAGGAAGTTATATTTCTAATATATAAACTACTTTAAAGTTTTTTAACACAGTAAGAAGGAACTAATATATGTTATATCATTATGTATCAAAAAATATGACAAAATAAAACAAATAAAAAAAAAACAGTTTTATTATTTTTTAAAAAAATCAAAAAAATCAAAAAAATCAAAAAAATCATGATTTTTTCATAAAAAAATCAATTGATTTAATCAACTGATTAAATCAATTTGATTTAATCAATGCCAACCCTGATATATATATATATATATATATATATATATATATATATATATATATATATATATATATATATATATATATATATATATATATATATATATATATATAATAAGTAAGTATTTGATATGTAAATGTAACTTAATTGGATATGCTACCTAAGGAAGGCATATAAAGTTGCAGTAAACTCTTCTAATATATATATATATATATATATATATATATATATATATATATATATATATATATATATATATATATATATATATATATATATATATATATATATATATATATTATGCAGAGTATTATTTGTTTTTAATTTAAAAGATTTGATTATATTGAGTGTTTGATATCTGTGGTTGTTGAAATTGGTGGTATTGCCATTAACCAATTGTAAGTGGTAATGTAAATGGTGTATGAATTGTTGGAACTTGGTTATTGGTTGTATATGGAGTTATTTTGATGGAAGGGTTTCTTGTTGGAGGTTGTTGGTAATTGTTGGTTTCTTGAATGACTGCTATGTGCAAATTAGAACTATAAGTGAGATATTAATTTTGGTAGTTCGTTGTTGGGTTCTTTGCTGTGTATTGGTTTTTATTGAGGTGTATGTGAAGAGGGGGGTTAATATTGGATTGCAGAGAGCACATGACTTAGCCCATAGTTTTGGGCTTTGTCACTGAATAGTTGCAGTAGGTCGGAGGTGATTGCTGCGGCAAAACCTCTACGATAACTCTCGCCCATACATAGCAAGCGATGGTTACGGACTACCTACGAGTGGTTGATGCACATGTGGTACAATGACTCCCACGAAACTCTAACCTCAACCTTGTGGAGCCCCTTTGGGATTGCTTCAAGAGAGTCCTACGCACCTCTTTGCATCTACGAGTTGGAAGTGCCATGATTTCTCTGACACTTTGGTTGGGATATCGTCCACTAGTTGCTCTTTCAAGGTAGCAATGTGCATATGCAAACATGAAATAAGTATGAAAAAGCCTAAGTAGGAGGTGATAGAAATTATAGTCCTTCAGCAGGCAAGATGGAAGATCTGTCTTCCACAGGAAGGGTGTGGGCTCAATTCCTTAAAGAAGACTTGTAACAGCTCCCTCGTAAAGTACCTGCTGGTTTTTATTTTTTTTTATGGGATCTCAAAATCAAAATAAGTACTAAAAATTGTTTTGAAGTTTTTAACTTATAAATGAAAATAATAGAAATAATATTCATCTTTATTGTAGTGAATATTTTATACTTTTTTTTTTTTTTTTTTTTTAACACGGAGACTACCAGAGTGGTGAGTCAGTGAAAAATTATTCATCTACCAACTCCTGAGTCTTTAAAATATTCTCTCTCTCAACACATTGTAAAGATTTTCCAGGATTTAATAATAGGGAAAATTTATACATTTAATTCTCTTTTAATAAATAAATAATGACAATAAGTTAATAATAATCAGGGAAAAATAATTTTAAATAATAATAATTATAATAATTGTAATGATTAATAATAATGAATAATAATAATTTTTCCAAATATATATATATATATATATAATATCAAAAGTTTCTCACCACGTGGGAAGTATGTCATCATTCTTGTATGTTCAAATTTGTGTGGTTTGCCACTAAACAGGTTGAATACAGCCTAAGTAGGACAGAATGACGTGTCTGAAAGATGACGTTAGCGAGAGATTTGACGTCAAGGTAGTTTACTCCATGCCAATGTCCTGGTGTTTTAGTTCACGTGCAGCATGCGTCGATCGCGTCGGACATTAAGTTGCAGATACTCTATGTAGTTCGACAACATGGATAGTCCACGCCATTTAAAGAGAAAATAGTTAGTAAGAACACCTTAAAGAAGGCCGTAGTATGAAGTGTGTTGCGAATGTTATTGGTGTGCATTATACCACGACCGGTTCTGTGAATCGGGTCGCAGTGTGAACTTTCCGAACTGGGCAGGAGAAGGGTTACGACCTCAAAGGACTAGCGATATCTGTGGGTGGGTGTATTTCGAAATAATCTAGTACCGAGCTTCAGAATTACTTTGTGACCTCAAAGAATGTAGTTATTTAACTGTCAAATGACGCTTTATGAAACAGGACTGGCAAGTAAGAGGGCTCACACTGACTTGCACAAAGTACAACTTGGGTTTATAAGGCATTACTAACATTTGAACCGTTAACGATTGGAAGCGTGTGTTTTTAACCAGGGTATACGAGATCTACAAATGATTTAGATAGATTCTCCATAGACGTGGCGAACGTTATAGTGCAAGCAACTTCGAACCAAGGGAGCCGTTCTTAAGGGATTCCTAAGTGTTCTGTAGTGATATTTGCTTTGACATCCATACCACTGTCGTCCTTATTCACCTGAGGTCATTAAATATATTATAATATCTGGAATACATCTTTCGCCACCTTCATAAGGGACCGCCCCCACCTAACGAATGATAACTCTCGCCGACACATAGCAAGCGATGGTTACGGACTACCTACGAGTGGTTGATGCACATGTGGTACAATGACTCCCGCGAAACTCTAACCTCAACCTTGTGGAGCCCCTTTGGGACTGCTTCAAGAGAGTCCTACGCACCCTCTTTGCATCTACGAGTTTGAAGTGCCATGATTTCTCTGACACTTTGGTTGGGATATCGTCCACTAGTTGCTCTTTCAAGGTAGCAATGGGCATATGCAAACATGAAATAAGTATGAAAAAGCCTAAGTAGGAGGTGATAGAAATTATAGTCCTTCAGCAGGCAAGATGGAAGATCTGTCTTCCACAGGAAGGGTGTGGGCTCAATTCCTTAAAGAAGACTTGTAACAGCTCCCTCGTAAAGTACCTGCTGGTTTTTATTTTTTTTTATGGGATCTCAAAATCAAAATAAGTACTAAAAATTGTTTTGAAGTTTTTAACTTATAAATGAAAATAATAGAAATAATATTCATCTTTATTGTAGTGAATATTTTATACTTTTTTTTTTTTTTTTTTTAACACGGAGACTACCAGAGTGGTGAGTCAGTGAAAAATTATTCATCTACCAACTCCTGAGTCTTTAAAATATTCTCTCTCTCAACACATTGTAAAGATTTTCCAGGATTTAATAATAGGGAAAATTTATACATTTAATTCTCTTTTAATAAATAAATAATGACAATAAGTTAATAATAATCAGGGAAAAATAATTTTAAATAATAATAATTATAATAATTGTAATGATTAATAATAATGAATAATAATAATTTTTTCCAAATATATATATATATATATAATATCAAAAGTTTCTCACCACGTGGGAAGTATGTCATCATTCTTGTATGTTCAAATTTGTGTGGTTTGCCACTAAACAGGTTGAATACAGCCTAAGTAGGACAGAATGACGTGTCTGAAAGATGACGTTAGCGAGAGATTTGACGTCAAGGTAGTTTACTCCATGCCAATGTCCTGGTGTTTTAGTTCACGTGCAGCATGCGTCGATCGCGTCGGACATTAAGTTGCAGATACTGTATGTCGTTCGACAACATGGATAGTCCACGCCATTTAAAGAGAAAATAGTTAGTAAGAACACCTTAAAGAAGGCCGTAGTATGGAGTGTGTTGCGAATGTTATTGGTGTGCATTATACCACGACCGGTTCTGTGAATCGGGTCGCAGTGTGAACTTTCCGAACTGGGCAGGAGAAGGGTTACGACCTCAAAGGACTAGCGATATCTGTGGGTGGGTGTATTTCGAAATAATCTAGTACCGAGCTTCAGAATTACTTTGTGACCTCAAAGAATGTAGTTATTTAACTGTCAAATGACGCTTTATGAAACAGGACTGGCAAGTAAGAGGGCTCACACTGACTTGCACAAAGTACAACTTGGGTTTATAAGGCATTACTAACATTTGAACCGTTAACGATTGGAAGCGTGTGTTTTTAACCAGGGTATACGAGATCTACAAATGATTTAGATAGATTCTCCATAGACGTGGCGAACGTTATAGTGCAAGCAACTTCGAACCAAGGGAGCCGTTCTTAAGGGATTCCTAAATGTTCTGTAGTGATATTTGCTTTGACATCCATACCACTGTCTTCCTTATTCATCTGAGGTCATTAAATATATTATAATATCTGGAATACATCTTTCGCCACCTTCATAAGGGACCGCCCCCACCTAACGAATGATAACTCTCGCCGACACATAGCAAGCGATGGTTACGGACTACCTACGAGTGGTTGATGAACATGTGGTACAATGACTCCCGCGAAACTCTAACCTCAACCTTGTGGAGCCCCTTTGGGACTGCTTCAAGAGAGTCCTACGCACCCTCTTTGCATCTACGAGTTTGAAGTGCCATGATTTCTCTGACACTTTGGTTGGGATATCGTCCACTAGTTGCTCTTTCAAGGTAGCAATGGGCATATGCAAACATGAAATAAGTATGAAAAAGCCTAAGTAGGAGGTGATAGAAATTATAGTCCTTCAGCAGGCAAGATGGAAGATCTGTCTTCCACAGGAAGGATGTGGGCTCAATTCCTTAAAGAAGACTTGTAACAGCTCCCTCGTAAAGTACCTGCTGGTTTTTATTTTTTTTATGGGATCTCAAAATCAAAATAAGTACTAAAAATTGTTTTGAAGTTTTTAACTTATAAATGAAAATAATAGAAATAATATTCATCTTTATTGTAGTGAATATTTTATACTTTTTTTTTTTTTTTTTTTAACACGGAGACTACCAGAGTGGTGAGTCAGTGAAAAATTATTCATCTACCAACTCCTGAGTCTTTAAAATATTCTCTCTCTCAACACATTGTAAAGATTTTCCAGGATTTAATAATAGGGAAAATTTATACATTTAATTCTCTTTTAATAAATAAATAATGACAATAAGTTAATAATAATCAGGGAAAAATAATTTTAAATAATAATAATTATATAATTGTAATGATTAATAATAATGAATAATAATAATTTTTTTCCAAATATATATATATATATATATATAATATCAAAAGTTTCTCACCACGTGGGAAGTATGTCATCATTCTTGTATGTTCAAATTTGTGTGGTTTGCCACTAAACAGGTTGAATACAGCCTAAGTAGGACAGAATGACGTGTCTGAAAGATGACGTTAGCGAGAGATTTGACGTCAAGGTAGTTTACTCCATGCCAATGTCCTGGTGTTTTAGTTCACGTGCAGCATGCGTCGATCGCGTCGGACATTAAGTTGCAGATACTGTATGTCGTTCGACAACATGGATAGTCCACGCCATTTAAAGAGAAAATAGTTAGTAAGAACACCTTAAAGAAGGCCGTAGTATGAAGTGTGTTGCGAATGTTATTGGTGTGCATTATACCACGACCGGTTCTGTGAATCGGGTCGCAGTGTGAACTTTCCGAACTGGGCAGGAGAAGGGTTACGACCTCAAAGGACTAGCGATATCTGTGGGTGGGTGTATTTCGAAATAATCTAGTACCGAGCTTCAGAATTACTTTGTGACCTCAAAGAATGTAGTTATTTAACTGTCAAATGACGCTTTATGAAACAGGACTGGCAAGTAAGAGGGCTCACACTGACTTGCACAAAGTACAACTTGGGTTTATAAGGCATTACTAACATTTGAACCGTTAACGATTGGAAGCGTGTGTTTTTAACCAGGGTATACGAGATCTACAAATGATTTAGATAGATTCTCCATAGACGTGGCGAACGTTATAGTGCAAGCAACTTCGAACCAAGGGAGCCGTTCTTAAGGGATTCCTAAATGTTCTGTAGTGATATTTGCTTTGACATCCATACCACTGTCGTCCTTATTCACCTGAGGTCATTAAATATATTATAATATCTGGAATACATCTTTCGCCACCTTCATAAGGGACCGCTCCCACCTAACGAACGATAACTCTCGCCCACACATAGCAAGCGATGGTTACGGACTACCTACGAGTGGTTGATGCACATGTGGTACAATGATTCCCGCGAAACTCTAACCTCAACCTTGTGGAGCCCCTTTGGGACTGCTTCAAGAGAGTCATACGCACCTCTTTGCATCTACGAGTTGGAAGTGCCATTATTTCTCTGATACTTTGGTTGGGATATCGTCCACTAGTTGCTCTTTCAAGGTAGCAATGTGTATATGCTAACATGAAATAAACATATTGTATGGTATCGCTCATGTGTTCATCTCCTTTGTCATTCTCTTCCACTAACACAGTACTGTATTGTGTTATTACAGAAACGTTGGTGACAGTGAGACACAAAACCATATTTCATAGTTGGTATGATAATTTTGATCAGGTTCAGATGTTTTATAGCATAGCATATTAATGTATTCATTTTACACAGACACACGTGAAACTGTGAAACAGTGTGGTATACAAACCATAACAACAGTCTTCAAAAGACTTTCCTTCCTTCAATTAATATGAAATTTGTGAACGTTTTTTTTTTTAAATTACTTTTACATGAACATGGGGTTGCAAATATATATATATATATATATATATATATATATATATATATATATATATATATATATATATATATATATATATATATATATATATATATATATATATATATATATATATATATAGAGAGAGAGAGAGAGAGAGAGAGAGAGAGAGAGAGAGAGAGAGAGAGTCATATCCTGACTCCTTAAAAAGCTCTTTCATGTTTATAAATGTCAGAATCAATATAAAATTTCAAGTATGGACCATGGATGCATGAGAAATGTGATAGAAAAGGATTGAAACAGTAGTGTTGA
>SEYY01016238.1:40000-42481 GCA_009176605.1 Armadillidium nasatum
ATATTTTACGGGGGAGGGAAGTAGCGCTCCCGAAGCGATGAGATTACCCCCTGTTGGGTATACGGGATGTTAAAGGTACTCCTATCTCATCCCGGTGCCCAATGGTTCGCTCCCTTTCGCGCTCACCTTCTATCTACACGGAGTGGCTCTCCTATACATACATAAAACATTTCTAACACATCTTAAAAATAATTAAAATAAAATCAAAAATGGCGTCAACTTCGGTAGCCTCGGAGAAGCCACGGGGGGCGGCTTCCAAAAATAGCCCCTCATCCACCCCTTCCCCCATCACCACTTGGGAGTTGGTGGCCTCCGGTGATGGGTTTGGTGCCACCAGGACTCGGCCGCCGGCTTGTCCTGATGCACGGTCTATTTTTTTCATTAATTTCTGCAACATTCGCGGTCTGCACTCTAATTTCCACTTTGTTGAACATCACCTCTCTTCTTCTAGACCTCACCTCTTATTCTTGACCGAAACTCAGATGTTTGAGCGTTCTGATAGCAAACCCTATTCTGTTTCCTCCTACTGTCTCTATCCTCAATTTTCAGCCAAAGGCGGTTGTTGTGCATATGTGCGCAACGATGTCGTTTGTTCTCGTGTCTCTAATTTGGAGTCTTCCGAATTTTCCACCTTATGGCTTAGGCTCTCTTGCCACTCTACGACTAAATTCATTTGTTCAGTTTATTTATCTCCTAATTCTACTGACTATGCTAAAATTCTTCGACTATTTAAACTCCAAAATAGAGCACATTCTCTCTTCTTCTCCTTTCTCTGAAATCATCATATTAGGTGATTTCAATGTTCACCACCGCCAATGGCTTTCTTCTAGTTCTCATGATACAGCTGGTGAACGTGCCTTCCTTTTCGCTATCCAAAACGACCTTGAGCAGTTGGTGCAGCTCCTACTCGTATCCCTGATCGTCTTGGAGATGAACCCAACGTTCTAGACCTTTTCCTAACTTCTAATCCTTCTCCTTATACTGTTAAACTCTTTCCTCCTCTGGGTTCCTCCGATCATCTTCTTATCTCTGTATCCTCTCCTATCTCTTCAAGTCTTCCGCAGGAAAGACCCCCTTCTACGGAAAGGAAACGCTTGTGGCACTTCGGTGCCGCAAGCTGGTCGGACTTGCGGTCGTACTTCTTTGATTTCCCGTGGAATGATTATTGCTTCCGTGGGAGGGGTCCCTCGGAGTGTGCAGAATGCATTACCGAGGTGATTCTCTCTGGCATGGAGGCATACATTCCATATTCTTTCCCTTCTACTAAACCTAATAAACCTTGGTTTAACTCTGCTTGTTCTCGTGCTATCCGCCGCAGGGATGCTGCCTTCAGGGATTACCGTCGTCTTCAAACTCCAGAAACTCACGCTACTTATATTTCATCCCGGAATCGTGCAAAATCTATCCTTCGTAACACTAAAAACTCCTTTCTCCGTAAAAAATGCAATAATCTTTCTGGTTCCTCTTCTTCACGTTCTTTCTGGCATTTTGCAAAAAATGTCAACTCTAACTTTGCTTCTTCCTCTTTCCCTCCTTTAATATCTTCCGACGGCACAACTGCTGTTTTACCTTCTTCTAAAGCTGAACTCTTTGCTCAAACTTTTGCCTCTAATTCAACCTTAGACGATTCCGGAGCTATTCCTCCTCCTTCAACCCCCTCTAACTCAATTATGCCTAAAATTAGAATTTCTTCTAAAGATGTCATTTCTGCTCTCTCTGAGCTTAATACTAAGAAGGCGTACGGTCCTGATGGTATTCCTCCTGTGGTTCTCAAAACTTGCGCTTCCGAGCTTGCACCCTGCCTCGGTAAACTATTTCGTCTTTGTCTATCTACTTCAACCTTCCCTTCTTGCTGGAAACGTGCGCTCATTCAACCTGTGCCGAAGAAGGGGGACCCCTCTCAACCCTCCAACTACCGTCCTATTTCTTTGACCTCCGTTCTCTCTAAAGTTTTCGAATCTATCCTTAACAGGAAGATTTGGAAGCATCTCAATTCTTCTAATCTTATCTCTGATCGCCAGTATGGCTTTCGTAAGAAACGCTCTACAGGTGATCTTCTTTCCCTTCTCTCTGAATCTTGGTCCTCCGCTATTCGGCATTTCGGTGAATCTTTTGCTGTCGCGCTGGACATATCGAAAGCCTTCGATAGAGTCTGGCACAAAGCTTTGATTTCTAAACTTCCCTCTTTTCGGTATCTATCCTTCTCTCTGTGATCTTCTCGCTAATTTCCTTTCCGGTCGTTCTATAGCAACTGTTGTAGACGGCCACCGTTCATCCTTTAAATCTATTAATAGTGGTGTTCCTCAGGGTTCTGTACTATCACCAACACTTTTTCTACTCTTCATTAATGACCTTCTCTCCATCACCTCATCTCCTATCCACTCCTATGCTGATGACTCCACCCTTCATTATTCCTTCCATTTTGAAAAACGTCCCACCCAACAGCAGTTGATAGACTCGAGAAGGGAGCCTTGGAACAAC
>SEYY01016239.1:2500-12901 GCA_009176605.1 Armadillidium nasatum
GAGCATAGAGGTTAAGTCTGGGGTCAGAGAGTTGGACAGAGAAAGGATGAGACTGTGTAGAAAGACGAGTCGCACGAGCCCTTCTTAATGGAGGAGGTATGCGACGAGAGAGTTCAGAAGAGCAGTGTCCATTGTAATAGCGATAGTAGAGAGAGAGTGACGCAACATTTCGACGGGCAGAAAGAGATTGGAGAGAATTAGTGAGAGCAGGAGAATTGATAAGGCGAAAAGCTCTAGACTCCACCTTTTCCAGGAGAGCTGTGTGTGTGGAACCACCCAGATGTGTGACGCATACTCCATACAGGGGCGAACAACACCCCTATACAGAGCAAGCAACTGGGGTGGTGTGAAGAAATACTGAAGGCGCCTCAGAACACCCAACCTCTTAGAAGCTTGTTTAGAAAGAGAGGTAATGTGATCTTTCCAAGAAAGATCACGAGAAAAAGAAACACCGAGAATATTAAGGAGAGATGAAGGTTTGAGTTGAGTGTTTTCGAAGAAGATATCGTAGTTGTGTGGAAGATTGTGTCGAGTAGAGAGATGGAGGAATTGAGTTTTTGAGGCATTGAAAACGACCATGTTTTCTCTGCCCCAATTGGAAATGAGAGATAGATCAGAGGTTAGTTGCTCCAAGGACACCCTCCTTGCCTCTATTAACTCTATTAACTTGCCTCTATTAACTCTATTAGCAGAGTCTTTCAAAATGAAAAGAATAATGAAGGGTGGAGTCATCAGCATAGGAGTGGATAGGAGATGAAGTAATAGAGAGAAGGTCATTAATGAAAAACAGAAAAAGTGTTGGGGATAGGACAGATCCTTGAGGAACACCACTATTAATAAATTTATAGGATGAACGGTGGCCGTCTACAACAGCTGCTATAGAACGACCTGAAAGGAAATCAGAGAGAAGGTCACAGAGAGAAGGATAGATTCCGAAAGAGGGAAGTTTGGAAATCAAAGCTTTGTGCCAGACTCTATCGAAAGCTTTCGATATGTCCAGCGCTACAGCAAAAGATTCACCGAAATGCCGAAGAGCGGAGGACCAAGAGTCAGAGAGAAGGGAAAGAAGATCACCAGTAGAGCGTTTCTTTCGAAAGCCATACTGGCGATCTGAGATAAGATTAGAAGAATTGAGATGTTTCCAAATCTTCCTGTTAAGGATAGATTCGAAAACTTTAGAAAGAACGGAGGTTAAAGAAATAGGACGATAGTTAGAGGGCTGAGAGGGGTCCCCCTTCTTCGGCACAGGCTGAATGAGCGCACGTTTCCAGCAAGAAGGGAAGGTTGAAGTAGAAAGACATAGACGAAATAGTTTACCAAGGAAGGTTGCAAGCTCGAAAGAACAAATTTTGAGAACCATAGGAAGAATGCCATCCCTACCGTACGTCTTGTAGTGTTAAGCTCAGAGAGAGAGACGAAATAGTTTACCAAGGCAGGGTGCAAGCTCGGAAGCACAAGTTTTGAGAACCACAGGAGGGATACCATCAGGACCGTACGCCTTCTTAGTGTTAAGCTCAGAGAGAGCAGAAGTGACGTCTTTAGAAGAAATTACAATTTTAGGCATAAATGAGTTAGAGGGGGTTGAAGGAGTAGGAACAGCTCCGGAATCGTCTAAGGTTGAATTTAAGGCAAAAGTTTGAGCAAAGAGTTCAGCTTTAGAGGAAGGCAAAACGGCAGTTGTACCGTCAGAAGATACTAGAGGAGGGAAAGAGGAAGAAGCAAAGTTAGAGTTGACATTTTTTGCAAAATGCCAGAAAGGGCGAGAGGAAGAGGAGCCAGAAAGATTATTGCATTTGCGACGGAGAAAAGAGTTTTTAGTATCTCGAAGAATAGATTTTGCACGATTCCGGGATGAAATATAAGTAGCGTGAGATTTCTGGAGTTTGAAGACGACGGTAGTCCCTGAAGGCAGCATCCCTGCGGCGGATAGCATGAGAACAAGCAGAGTTAAACCAAGGTTTATTAGGTTTAGTGGAAGGGAAAGAATATGGAATGTACGCCTCCATGCCAGAGAGAATCACCTCAGTTATGCGCTCAGCGCACTCCGAGGGACCCCTCCCACGGAAACAGTAATCATTCCATGGAAAATCAGAAAAGTACGACCGCAAGTCAGACCAGTTAGTGGCACCGAAATGCCAGAAACGTCTCCTCGCCGATGGCGGGGGGCCGTTCTTGCGGAAGACTTGAAGAGACAGGACAAGATACGGAGATAAGAAGGTGATCGGATGAACCCAGAGGAGGAAAGAGTTTAACAGTATAAGGAGAAGGATTAGAAGTTAGAAAAAGGTCTAGAATGTTGGGTTCATCACCAAGACGGTCAGGGATACGGGTAGGGAGTTGCACCAACTGCTCAAGGTTGTTCTGGATAGAAAATTGGAAGGCGAGTTCACCAGCTGGATCTTGAGAACTAGATGAAAGCCATTGGCGGTGGTGAACATTGAAATCACCTAAAATGATGATTTCAGAGAAAGAAGAAGAAAGAATGTGTTCTATTTTGGAGTTAAGATAGTCGAAGAATTTTGGATAGTCTGTAGAGTTAGGGATAAGTAGACAGAACAAATGAATTTAGTTGTAGAATTGCAAGAAAGTTTGAGCCATAAAGTTGAGAATTCAGAAGACTCCAAATTAGAGACACGAGAACAGACAACATCGTTGCGCACATATATATATATATATATATATATATATATATATATATATATATATATATATATATATATATATATATATATATATATATATATATATATATATATATATATATATATATATATATATATAGAGAGAGTTGAAAAGATTACGTTAGGTTAGGTAGGTTAGGTTAGGTTAGGTTAGGTAGGTTAGGTTACGTTAGGTTATGTTAGGTAGGTTAGGTTAAGTTAAGTTAGGTAGGTTAGGTTACGTTAGGTATGTTAGGTTAGATTAGGTTAGGTTAGTAGTAAAAGTATACATGTTGTAATTGAATAAAAAGGAAATTTATTCATAACGATGTTAAAGGATATAGCTAATTTTTAATTTAGTTTAATTTATATATATATATATATATATATATATATATATATATATATATATATATATATATATATATATATATATATATATATATATATATATTAAAAAAAAAAAAGACAAAAAATTGAATTATTAGACTTCACTAATTTTCAATTTATTACTTATTTTTACCCGAAATCATTTTAAGTTAACAAATGATAAAAAAACTTTTTAATATATATATATATATATATATATATATATATATATATATATATATATATATATATATATATATATATATATATATATATATATAATATATATATATATATATATATATATATAAGAAGTTTAAAAAGGATAAAATAAGATGCGTTGTTATATTTAATTTTAGTTCTATTATTGTTTTAATATATATATATATATATATATATATATATATATATATATATATATATATATATATATATATATATATATATATATATATATATATATATATATATATATATATATATATATATATATATATATATATATATATATATATATATATATATATATATAGAGAGAGAGAGAGTTAAAAAGATTACGTTAGGTTAGGTATTTTAGGCTATGTTAGGCTATGTTAGGTAGGTTTGGTTAGGTTAAGTTAGGTAGGTTAGGTTACCTATATATATATATATATATATATATATATATATATATATATATATATATATATATATATATATATATATATATATATATATATATATATAATAGGAGGACGAACAATGGTGGTGAATGCGTTCTATATTTTTGACGTTTCGGGTATCTCTTATCCCATTCCCAGCAACAGGAATTAAAATCTTAAATAATTAAATAAATAAAAAAATAATGTAAAAGTTAAAAATTTAAAACAAACTTAAAATAAAAACAAGTGTTGGGGATAGAACAGATCCTTGAGGAACACCTCTATTCATAGATTTCTAGGATGAACAGTAGTCATCTACAACAGCTGCTATAGAATGACCAGAAAGGAAACCAGAGAGAAGGTCAAAGAGAGAAGGATTTATTCCGAAAGAGGGAAGTTTTTAAATCTAAGCTTTGTGCCAGACTCTAGCGAAAGCTTTCGATATGTCCAGTGCGACAATTAAAGATTCACCGAAACGGAGGTTAAAAAAATTGGACTGTAGTTAGAGGGTTACATGGATCCCCCTTCTTCGGCACAGATAAAATAAGCGCACTTTTCCAGCAAGAAGAGAAGGTTGAACCGTTGAAGTGGAAAAACTTAAATGAAATAGTTTACCAAGGCAGGGTGCAAGCTCGGAAGCACAAGTTTTGAGAACCACAGGAGGAATACCGACAGGACCGTACGTCTTTTTAATGTTAAGCTCAGAGAGAGCAGAAATAACGTCTTTAGAATGACGTCTTTAGGAGAAATTACAATTTTAGACAAAAATGAGTTTGAGGGGGTTGAAGGAGTAGGAACAGTTCCGAAATCATCTTAAGTTGAATTGAAGGCAAAAGTTTGAGCTGAGAGTTCAGCTTTAAAAGAAGGCAAAACGGCAGTTGAACCGTCAAAAGACATTAGAGGAGGGAAAGAGGAAGAAGGAAAGTTAGAGTTGACGTTTTTTTGCAAAAATCCAGAAAGGGGAAGAGGAAGAGGAACCAGAAAGATTAATACATTTACCGTTATGAAGAGTTTTCGGTGTCTCGAAGAATAGATTTTGCACGAATCCGGGATGAAATATAAGTTGAGTGAGTTTCTGGAGTTTGAAGACGTCGGTAATCCCTGAAGGCAACATCTCTATGGCGAGTAGCACGAGTGCAAGCAGAATTAAACCAAGATTTGTTAGGTTTAGTAGGATGGAAAGAATGTACTCCTTTATGCCAAAGAATCACCTCGGTTATGCTCTCTGCATTCTCAGAGGGACCCCTCCCACAGAAACAGTAATCACTCCATGGGAAATCAGAAAAGTACAAAAGGAAGTCAGACCAGTTAGTGGCACCGAAATGCCAGAAACATCTCCTCGCCGAAGGCAGGGGGCATTCCTGCGGAAGACCTGAAGAGACAGGACAAATTACAGATATAAAAAGGTGATCGGATGAACCCAGAGAAGAAAAGAGTTTAACAGTGTAAGGAGATGGAGAGAAGGAAAAGATCAAGTATGTTAGGTTCATCATCAAGACGGTCAGGGATACTTGTGGGGAGGTGCACTAACTGCTCAAGGTCATTCTGGATAGGAAATTGGTAGGCGAGTTCACCAGCTGGATCATGAGAACCAAATGAAAGCCATTGGCGGTGGTGAACATTGAGATCAAATAAAATGGTGATTTCAGAGAAAGGAGAAGAAGAAAGAATGTTTTCTTTTTGGAGTTAAGACAGTCGAAGAATTTTGGATAATCTGTAGAGTTAGGAGATAAGTAGACAGAACAGATAAACTTAATATATATATATATATATATATATATATATATATATATATATATATATATATATATATATATATATATATATATATATATATATATATATATATATATATATATATATATATATATATGGCAAATAGGGTAAAAGGAGAGAGAGAGAGAGAGAGAGAGAGAGAGAGAGAGAGAGAGAGAGAGAGAGAGAGAGAGAGAGAGAGAGAGAGAGAGAGAGAGAGAGAAAGATTGAGAGAAAGGGAAAGAGAGAGAGATTGAAAGAGAGAAAAATTGTAGAGAGAGAGAGAGAGAGAGAGAGGGAAAGAGAGAAAGATTGAGAGAAAGGGAAAGAGAGAGAGATTGAAAGAGAGAGAAATTGTAAGAGAGAGAGAGTAATAGAGAGAGAGAGAGGGAAAGAGAGAAAGATTGAGAGAAAGTTAGAGATAGAGAGACTGAAAGAGAGAGAAATTGTAAGAGAGAAAGAGTGATAGAGAGAGAGAGAGAGGGAAAGATAGAAAGATTGAGAAAGGGAAAGAGAGAGAAATTGTAAGAGAGAGAGAGGGAAAGAGAGAAAGATTGAGAGAAAGGGAGAGATAGAGAGATTGAAAGAGAGAGAGAGAGTGATAGAGAGAGAGAGAGAGAGAGAAAGAGAGAGAGAGAGAGAGAGAGAGAGAGAGAGAGAGAGAAAGGGAGGGAAAGAGAGAAAGATTGAGAGAAAGGGAAAGAGAGAGAAATTGTAAGAGAGAGGGATTGAGAGAGAGAGAGAAAGAGTGAGAGAAAGGGAAAGAGAGAGAGATTGAAAGAGAGAGAGAGAGTGATAGAGAGAGTGAGAGAGAGAGAGAGAGAGAAAGAGCTTTTAACTTTAGTGCTAATAAAGATAAATACTTAAAATTCTGATGTGGCTTGATATATGAGAATTAGATAGACACCATTGCTAAGAGAGACAATCGTTATATATATATATATATATATATATATATATATATATATATATATATATATATATATATATATATATATATATATATATATATATATATATATATATATATATATATATATATATATATATATATATATATATATATATATTCTCATTTGCGAATGCGGATGGGGATATAGAATTTTCGTAAAGTGTGGATGCGGAAGCTGAATTTTTGAAAATGTGGGTGTAGATGTGGATGCGGATGTCAATTTTGATTATTACGCGAATGCATATACAAACTCTAAATTTGGGATTGTTGAATAAACAACCAACTACCTTATAAATGCTGTTAGAAAAATCCTTGAAAATTGGTGTTTGAGTGGTTATTTCACTCTCCCATTCGATCCTGTTCGAGTAGTTCTCTGCAATTAAATTTTAGAGCTTTTGAAAGCTGAAAATCTCCTTCCAGCAGTTTTCTGACCCCTTGCTTGAATTATGACGACTGACAGCTAACTCTCTGAACGATATTTGGTTTTTTGTTATCATCCCTAGTAATATATTTTCAGGGTGAGCAAAACAGGAGTTTTGTTTAAGTGTACGTTTCAGAATCACTGCTTATTTTTTATCTGCTCCCTTAAGAAAATTCATTAATTACCAAAAATTATGGCTCCATCAGTTTCCTTCGGATGATATTTTATCCAGAACCAGCTTGCAGCATAAATTTGTATTGTAATATTTACTAGATCTTCAAGACTTTTTCCTTGAGTTTGTGTAGATTCATATAGTTTTAAGATTCGAATGGATATTGTTAGCCATCTAGAATAGTGAAGTGCACCAGGCGATTTACTGGCTAATGATGATAACACATGTTGCATAGCAATATCTTTGGGGATTTGTGTAATTTTGGAGTGTACGGGGCGAAAGTTAAGTATCTCACATTTAGTTAAATGTTTTTGGATATTTTGCCCAATAGTGCCATGAAAAGTATATGGTCCTGATGGTTTCCCATCTATTGTCTGAAAAACAGGCCTGAATGGGAGCTCATTAGCATGGAGAAAGTAAATTAGCTATTGTATAGGTCTTTCAAGATGTATTTCAGTCAATCTGAGCACTTTACCCACTTTACCAGTGTTAACTGCAGCACCATGACACAGGAGAGCTTTGAGAGAATCTATACTATCAAAATTTATTAGAAATGTTATAATTTCCTCAGAAATACAACGAGCTATTCCATTATCTGAAGTAATATGAGTCAGGTATATATCACATGACTCTTTCACAATGTCATTGTGCTCTTCGTGTTCCATTCCTTCTTTAGTTTTTATATTGTTTTTTTCTACTATCAAATCCAAAACATTGATTTTTTGTGTTTTCAGCTTTCTTACTGACAACTATTGTTTCCCTCTACTCGTTTTCTATCTCGTTCTACCTTCTTTCTATCTAAAATGTTGGATTCATATAATATTCCCATGTCTTTCAATGCTGAGTTAAAAAAGAGTTGCAGCTGCCCTTGAACTTACGCTATATCTGTCAGCTGTTATTGCCAAATTCTTGCATGTAAACCTATTCTATACACTTTCACTGTGTTCAATTTCTCGAAGATATTCATCTTCATTATTACTATCTTCCATTTCTATTCTCTTCTCTTCAGTAACTTTCACGACTTCTGTGCTAGCTGAGGGGACACTACTATCAATATTGATGACTCTTCCCCTGCCTCTACCAACGCTTCTACTAGTGTGACTTGCTAACCTCTCCATCCTAACCTGAGTTCTAGTCCTGCACTAGTCGTTGCTCTATCAATTGGTCCAAGTTAATTTCGTAGTTCTTTATGTCGCACAAAAGATTCCCATTCAATCATTGGGGTTTTATCTTTACACCTACAGTCTTTTCTTAATATTTTCTTTTCAGAGCAATTACAAGTACAAACGTCAAACATTGCATCGAATGTCTTCGCTTTCTCGTAGAACTCATCATTCCGTCGTGCATTTGAGGTTTTATTTACATTTAAAACTGATTGCACAAGCCCTTCAGCCTTTAGTCATACACTATTAAATCCTATTTGGAGGAAGGACACATTATCCCAAATGCTTATTACATCACTTGCAACAATTTTAAAACAATTTATAGAGGTTGCTGATCCGTTCGTGGCGATCTGTTCTCTTTTAGTAATAAATGGATAGTGCCTGTAAATGTCAGTTTTCGAAGGAGTCATTGCAGTTGGAAATTCACATGGATGACCAAATAATGAATTGCAAGTCATACTTCTTGTAGCCATTATACGCGTATAAAAAATATATTAATAATTTATAATACAAAGAATCTGAAAATAGAGAATAAATATACCGTATATATATATATATATATATATATATATATATATATATATATATATATATATATATATATATATATATATATATATATATATATATATATATATATATATATATATATATATATATATATATATATGTGTGTGTGTGTGTGTGCGTGAGTATGTGTGTGTGATGCATTTTGCATTTTGAATTGAATTTTGCGTATATATATATATATATATATATATATATATATATATATATATATATATATATATATATATATATATATATATATATATATATATCATAAACATTTCTATCCTTCGGGAATCTGGTTTTTATAATGAACAACAGAATCAGAGCTCGGAACATTCTTCAATAAAATATATATAGTTAAAAATGTCTTTTATTATTCACAAATTCAGTTAAAATCATAGGAGGATTAAAATCTAAGGTTAACATATAAATCATAAAATAACTCAACGTTTCGGGATTCATATTCCCATCATCAGGAGAAACAATAATTTAAAATTATCTGTAAAAATTATCTGTAAAAGAAAAAAGTATACACAAAGTAAAAAAAAGTCAAATTTATAAATAGTAAATGAACAAAAATAGATGAAATATAAAATGGGGGACGAATGAAAAAACAATTAAAATGATAAACTACCGGAATTGTAATTGGAAGGGACCACTGTCACTGTTAAGAGATGGTTTTAAACTAGCGATGTATATGGATTCCAGAATTTTTAGGTCAGTTGATTGGTTGGTTTGTGAAATTATGGAAAAATGGGACTTGTCTATAGGGTGATTTTTATTGTAACTATGGGTTCTAATGCTGGATGGGGAGGGGGATGAGAGGTTCATGCCAGTTCTGGGGGAAATGCCTCTGTGCTCGTCGCATCTAACAGCGAGTTGGCGGGTTGTACTGCCAACGTAGGTACTATTACATGTACCACAGGAATATTTGTAAACGATGGACGAGCGCAGAGGGGTAGGTAAGGGTTCTTTGTGAGTTAAGAAAGAGCCTATAGAAAAGTTGGGGATGAAAACGAAATTGAAATTTAGTTGGGGGTAGCTGTTGTGTAGAAGACTATAAAGTTCATTTTTCAATTTGAAGTATATATGGTCATAAAATGGGAGTTTAATGTAGAAGGGTTGTTTCGGGACAGTTGGAGTGTTGGTAGTAACTGCAAAAGTTTTGTTCAAGAATTTTTTAATTAAGGAGTAGATGAGGGAGGAGGGAAAAAGATCCCCAACTTTTCTATAGGCTCTTTCTTAACTCACAAAGAACCCTTACCTACCCCTCTGCGCTCGTCCATCGTTTACAAATATTCCTGTGGTACATGTAATAGTACCTACGTTGGCAGTACAACCCGCCAACTCGCTGTTAGATGCGACGAACACAGAGGCATTTCCCCCAGAACTGGCATGAACCTCTCATCCCCCTCCCCATCCAGCATTAGAACCCATAGTTACAATAAAAATCACCCTATAGACCCGTCCCATTTTTCCATAATTTCACAAACCAACCAATCAACTGACCTAAAAATTCTGGAATCCATATACATCGCTAGTTTAAAACCATCTCTTAACAGTGACAGTGGTCCCTTCCAATTACAATTCCTAGTCTAATAATCGTAATATACCGTTTATCCTGTCCTTTATCTGATCATTAATTTCTAGTTTTTATCATTTTAATTATTTTTCATTCGTCTACTATTTTACAATTCATTTATTTTTGCTCATTTA
>SEYY01016240.1:0-16277 GCA_009176605.1 Armadillidium nasatum
TATATTATATATATATATATATATATATATATATATATATATATATATATATATATATATATGAGGTGTGCAAATGCACAAATTTGCGCTTTTGCGTTTGCGCGAAATTTCGAAAATGTGCGCTTTTGTATTTGCGCTCAACTTTTTTAAGAGCGCAAAAGCGCAAATTTCCTTTTGCGCTTTTGCTTTGAACCGAGGTTCAGCAGTATCTTTGATGATTTTGATTTGCTTATGGGAACAGCTCTCACTTCAAACTCGTAATGATACGTAGGTTAAATGAGGGGAAGTATCCAGCTGTCAAGACGAGGATATTGGAGGAAATAAAGTGTAATATTGCATCGAATTTTACTCCTCCACATCAAGGCACTGAAGGTGATGGGACTGAATCTGAAATGAACCCATTTAAGGTGAGTTATTTTTATAATTTGGAACAAACTTTAAGCATCTCTTGTATTATATATATATATATATATATATATATATATATATATATATATATATATATATATATATATATATATATATATATATATATATATATATATATATATATATATATATATATATATATATATGCACATTTTATACATATATATTCATAAAACACTGATATAATGTTCAAATGAAATTTAGAAAAAAATTTGAGTTCTTGATACCATTTCTAAATATTTCATAAACTGAAGGCCCCATTTATCCAGCAGACACCTCTCGAGTAGAAGTTGGGACAAACCTTGGATAGCTTGGCTGCAGTAAATGTTCACCACGGTACCCCTCTCACTAGGAACCTGTTTCCGTGTGAATACTAGAAAGTCTGGGTGGACTTGTTTATTAAGTGTAATACCCCTTTAGCTAGCTCAGCGGCGTTTAGAGGTGTTTTAATTAAGGCTCTGACATTCAAAGACCAGTAATTTTGAAACATTTATCTTTATGAAAGGGAATATGACCCTGTTCAAAATACAAGAGGAGAGCTACGAGGAGGAAGACATCATAGATAACTGAATAAATAAGATTAAAATCTTTCTCATTTTTTATTATATATTTGCATCTTTCAAATAAAAATTTTTTAAAAAAATAATTCATCTTTACAAACTAGTCGCACTCTATTTATTTACTTATTTTTTTTTGCACTTTAAAAAAAAATTAATTTGCGAACATGTGCGCTTTTGCGTTTGCGGACTATTT
This sequence comes from Armadillidium nasatum, assembly GCA_009176605.1. Lineage (NCBI taxonomy): Eukaryota > Metazoa > Arthropoda > Malacostraca > Isopoda > Armadillidiidae > Armadillidium > Armadillidium nasatum. The sequence goes on from SEYY01016240.1 coordinate 1,183, forward strand.
TTATAAAAATGTGAGCTTTTGCGCTTGCGCACTAAGTTTTTCCAATTTGCGCTTTTGCGTTTGCTCTAAAGTTTAAACTTTGCGCGCCCACCTCTGATATATATATATATATATATATTATATATATATATATATATATATATATATATATATATATATATATATATATATATATATATATATATTATATATATATATATATATATATATATATATATATATATATATATATATATATAATAATTTGAATACTTTTTTATTTATTCTTTAACAATGAAAGATTGATTGCAGCAATATTTTTTAGATTGTTTTCTTTCTTTCTTATGCAGATTATAATTATAATTATTTTTAATTTTAGAATGCAGTTTAACAGTGAAGAATGTTGGACAAAGGCATTGAAGTTTATGCTTATTAATCTTAAATGGTCATTGACGTGGGTAACTACAGCAACAGATCCTCCTTTCTCATCAACATCTCCGTCTCTTGGTCATTAAGAGTTGATTGGCATTCATTTTATCAATTTTAATATAGTATAATTTTACATATTTTTTTTTGACTAAGTCTGCCTCTATTTTATTAAATTTAAATCAAATTGTTTGTCCTCAATTTGTTCGCAAGGCTGTGATTGATTTAGTTTTGTTGTTTAGTTTTTTATGTATATTTCTAGTTTTAAAAAAAAAATTATTAAATATATTGTAAAGTTTTTGAATACTTTTATTAACATTTTATTTACACAGGAACATGATCCATAAATCATTTGAATAAAATAGGAACTTTATTTGCTTAAATAGGAAGCTTATAAACATTATTTTAGAACCAAGGAAAAGTTAAGATTCTTAATTTTAAATAATCGTGTTGCGAACACATGCTATATTTCAAGTTATTGTTGCGGAGTTACAATGTTATGAATGCGTCGATTGTTTTTGTTTGCACTAATACATATGTGAACTTAATAAGTTTTAACTATGTAGATGTAATCACATTCAATTGAATAGATATCATATCCCTACAATGTTAATTTAATGAAACGAAGAAAGTATTATTTCAAACCCAAGGAAACCTGTTATTATTGAACCAGTACAGCTTTGGCTATCATCATCTTTTTATTTACATTGTTTTTCCTTTCATACTCGCAAATTTGCGAAAAGTTTTAATCTTTTCGAATATTGCTTATGCTTCAACATAGAAGCTCGTAAATTCTAATCAAATTCTCATGCAAGTATCATGTAACAAGATGAAGTTTATGCCTATATTAAATCTTTCAAGTTTTAATTATTTTATTATTATATTATTATTATTAGCTAAGTAAGTCTTATTTTGGTAATATAACACCTTTGCTCGGAAAATGCACGAGTATGGCTTTTTTTTTATCTCTAGCTTAGAACTTCTTTACTAATGTTTTAATTTTAAAAAGAAATCCAAAGTTAAATGTTATTTGGAGGCGTCACAATTTTTATTTTAACCACTTTTTTTTTAATTTTAAAGTTTTTAGTTAAACAATTCTCACTTTGTGAGATCAGAATTTTTTTAAAAGATACGACTAGCCCAATTTTGCATTACCATTTTATTTTTCCTAAAGTGATTATACTATTAGTAGTGTTGGTGGTAGAAATATTTACTGGAAGTGTTTTTTTTTTATGTATAAATTATTGATGGAACAATGAATTTGTTTCAACTTCGGAAATCGGAGGAAAAAAAATTATATATATATATATATATATATATATATATATATATATATATATATATATATATATATATATATATATATATATATATATATATATATATATATATATATATATATATATATATATATATATGACCCTACCGTGGCTCAAACGGTAAGGTGGATTGACTCACGTGCTTGAGGGTGCCGGTTCGATTCCTCTTAAGAATCCTAGGTATATACTACCTTAAAAAGTTCCTCTCCTCGAATAGGGCAATGCCCTTGAGATGTGAACTTTTTATTTAAATATATATATATATATATATATATATATATATATATATATATATATATATATATATATATATATATATATATATATATATATATATATATATATATATATATATATATATATATATATATATATATATATATATATATATATATATATCTCATGTTGATACGTGCCAGTAGCACCAGAGTATTCACTACTAAATTTTTTTGTGTCAGCACTGTCATTTTCCACGAGCAAACCTGGATTTATAATAGAGAAGCAACGTGCGTACTTAATCATTACTGAAGAATTCGAGTTGAAGTTTAGTCACTTGCACTTCCAAACAGAAAATATTTGTTTTGATTGGAAAACTTTGTGACGCAAATCGAAAGATCTCAGAACAGTCATCTCTTTAACTGTTGACGTTCCTGACTGTATCACAGCATTTAAAATGCTTACCCAGGAAATACCATGGACAGTTATCATCACAGTTATTGTTTTGCACGTTACAAAGAAGTTAAAACTACAATTTTATATGCGGAATATATCTAGTGATTACTTCGTATTTCGCGAGATGCCTTTGTGCTAATTATCTACATAATAGTTAAAATTAATATTTAGTTTTCGTTCCCGCTAATTTCCAGTTTATGAACGATCAAACGCATTCAAAATAGTTTAAAATGGTCAAACGACTTATTTTCTAGCCTTATATCAAAAATCTAGAGACAAAGATCCTTTAGATAACAAACAGCTGTATCTTGCACTTAATTTTCAAGATATCTTTTAACGAAGATGATGTTAAGAAAACTTCAACTTGGACACATGGGCTACGAGGACGTACAATACTTGTAGTGGCCAAAGTTATGAATTTTGAAACACCACCTCGAGATGGCGACATAAGTTTGAACAAGTACATTGTAAAAGTTTTATTTTAGTTAGAATGAAATGGAGCAGTGACGCAAAATGGGGAAAAGGATATGGCGTAGAGAGGTTCTTTTTACGAGGAGGAAACTGAGATATTGATAAAGGAGTATTTAGTTTTCTAAATGAGCCAGAACTCCCGAGCGTATATTTTTAATTTAGAAGTATTGCGGACATTATCCATTTGGAGACAATCAGTATCTTCTCCAGATACGATAGGAAACCTACCATTTGGCTTCGTGTTATCTGTGTCAACTTTGTCCCAGTCATGGGAGAACTGCCTGTAATACGTCACTAAGAACGACAGAGCTTATATCAATCAATGATCGTGATAACTAGTCGAGAAGCCTTATTTATGCAAGGGGCTCATAGGATAGCTGGCATGATTAGTGTCATTAATGTGTGCATTGAGACCAGCAGTGTCTGCTGTTGTAGTAGTGGTCTTAAAAACTGGTTCGTTATGTAGGATTAGATGGTTTAGGGAAATATTAATTGGACAGGAAGGAGTCTGGTTGATAACCTGTTTGATTACGAGGTTTACCTTTCTTGAAATATGTATTATTTTTTATTTTAGTGCCCCAATCACTTTCATTCCTCAACCACTCTATCCATTATTTCATTTCTCGTCCCCGCTTTACCTTCCACCAACATTCCCAGATATTTAAACTCTTCTACCACCTCATATTTCTCTTACCCCGCTTCAACACTCCCCCATTCCTCCCCCGTCTCCAATCCTCATAACTTTACAATTTGCTGGATTTAATTTCAGTTCCATGTTTGCACAATTTCCCACAAACTTTCTCACCAACACTTTCAACTTTTTCCCAGACACTGCCACCAACATCGATTCATCTGTAAAAAGTAATATATATATATATATATATATATTATATATATATATATATATATATATATATATATATATATATATATATATATATATATATATATATATATATATATATATATATATATATATATATATATATATATAATATAAGAAAATCAGAAACAAAGCTCACCCCACGAACAAAGTTCATAATCTTCCTACCCTGAAACCCCATCATGTAAAATGGTTGTGGATGTAGCCTCAGAATACGTTAGGGCTCTACTTTGAGAGGGATATAGCCGTGCGAAGCACAGGTTATGCAGAACCCAAGATTTAGCTCCCAATTGTGGGACGACCTAATCCGGTGGTTAACTGAGGTTCAAAAACCTTACAATGGACTGTAAGGAGAAAAGCAAAAATAACAAGTATTTAAAATGTACATTCACCAGCGTGGGAAAAAGTTGACACAAGATCCAAACAGATAAAATAGCTCAATAGTTTGGGTAGGAACACGGACCGAGATACTCTTAAGAGAGATAAGTTTGTAACGTATGAGAAAGAAAAATAACTGGAGAAAGGACATGGAATAAGACAAATAAGCTAAGTATAATAATAATCACGATAACGGTAAGAAATCAATAATAATAATAATAATAATAATGGTCAAAAATAAATTAAAAGTCAAATTCTAAGCAGAATAACAATAATAACAATAATGATAATAATAATAATAATGAAATACAACAAAAATTTTAAGGAAGCTCAGCAGACACAGAAGTGCTGAGTCTCATCTCCTCAGCAAGGAGGATTCATTCATGAGGGAATTATTATTATTTTATATATATATATATATATATATATATATATATATATATATATATATATATATATATATATATATATATATATATATATATATATATATATATATATATATATATATATATATATATAATATCTGGAACAAAATATTTTTATTACAATGACATTTTCCAAGAACTTTGGCTCGGGGATTGTGCCCTAAAATCTAGTATATATATATATATATATATATATATATATATATATATATATATATATATATATATATATATATATATATATATATATATATATATATATATATATATATATATATATATATATATATATATATATATATATATATATTCCAAGTTTGTGTTAAATTCCAATTTAAAGTCCTTAGTTGTACGAAAAATCAGGATTTAAATAAAATAAGCAAAGAAAGAAAACGTTACAATATGAAAGAAATATTAAATCCTAATTTTTCTACTACTTCCAACTTTAAATTGTAATTTAACATAAACTTGGAAAATTGACTTGTTCAATTTTGCCAGTACACCCACGATATAATATAATAATATAATTTTTTAAATATAAATATATATATATATATATATATATATATATATATATATATATATATATATATATATATATATATATATATATATATATATAATATATATATATATATATATATAATATATATATATATATATATATAAAAGGCTTGGGTCCACGTACTTGTACTTGAAGCTAATGTGCTTGGAAAAATTCGAATCCTTTTAAGTACTTTAAGTTAATATTTAAAAATAAAAATCCTAACAAATATTTATTGATAGCTCTTACTTTCAAATTTAAAAACATATGCACTCGATACTCACTATCTGATATCGACACAAAAATACTTAGAAGACATTATTACAGAACAAATGCTTGGAGTTCGAACCAGATACTAAAAATGCTTGGAAATGCACAAAATCTATCAAGCACTTAGTATTGGTCCATTTATCAAATGAAATCTTATTAGAAATTACAGCTTAATATACAGATAAGTGGTAGTTAGAGAATGTTGTGTTAACTTGCAAACGTTTTCGTGGGCATCACACTGCACACAAAGTTTATGGAGAATCTGTGACTACTAATATAATTAATAGTACCGGAAATACCAGGATTTTCTGAAATATCTAATGTGAAAAATTCAAAAAAAAATCTTTTTATGAAAAAGTTTACATCTCACATTCATTACCCTATTTGAGGAGGAACTTTTCTAGTTTTTTTTCTATCTAGGATCTGCATGCAATATAGAATCGTCGCCCTCAAGAACGTGAGTCAATCACTTTACTGTTAAGCGAGGGCAGACAGCAAAGATGAAGAAGCAGACTGAGAAACTAATGATCAAGACGACAGTTTCAAACAGATTCTGAGCTGATTAGAGCAATAGTGACCGAAATAATTTCTGCTTTGCAATTAGTAGTAAAGAATAGTCTCAAAAAATGAAGTAACATTAAGTATAACACTGGGAATAGTTTTAAAGTCAGTATCTTTAATACTACAGACGTTCTAAGAAAAAAAAATTTTGAATCTCGTTATGCTAATTATGTTGTGTTAAATGATCAGATCAGTTTTGTAAATTTCAGAAATTAAACAGTTCAGATGTTCAAAATCTTGGAGCATATTTAACTATTTGATGATGCGACTAACTAAGTTATATCCATAAACTATATATATATATATATATATATATATATATATATATATATATATATATATATATATATATATATATATATATATATATATATATATATATATATATATATATATATATATATATATATATATATATATATATATATATATATATATATATATATATATATATATATATATAGGCAACCTTTTTCATTAATTAAGCTTTATTATTCTGTGTTCGGAGACTAAATTAACTTCATGAGCTGTCAAAATATAATATTGACCTAGTATTAGGATTTTAAAAAACTCCATACAAAAGTATCTTTAGTTTTACTGAAAATAAAGAATTTATCAACTGGCATCTGTAATAAGTCTTAGGTTAAGCTTGACTGGTGCTATGAAGAGAAAAAGGTAAGGTAACCCTAAGGTCTTTCTTATTATCAACGGTACAGCTCATTTTCAAAGTTGTTGACAAAGCTTCCAATATCGATACTGCATTTCAGACAGATTTAGAAAAATCTTCACCAAATAGAAAGAAATTGTTCGGCTTTATGTATCTACAACTGAAAACTCTCCAGACGAGAATTAAATGCACATTAATATTGAAATACATAATATGGGTCAAGTGTCGTCCTTGTATTTATTAAAAAAAAAGGGATGTATTGCCTTATTAGAAAAATCATGAGACGTTTTCAACACTGGCAAAATTGACAGAAATATTTGCCTCCTGCACCTACGGAAAGAAACTTGAGCGTCGCGAGAAAAGCTTTTGAACTCACAAATGTCAACTGAGTAAAAAGAATTCTCAAAATTTAATGTTTTGAAATGTAACAATAAAAAGAATTATGCTTTTAATTTTTACATTTGGGAATAAAGAATTAAAAAAAGCTTTTTTCTCTTTGAAATTCAATTTAATTCTTTATTTTTTGTATAGAGTTTAAAATAAACTCAAAAATCTGGAATGGATCTCAACAGTATAATTTATACATATTAACTATGGTTTTATATATTAAAAAATAAAATTAAATATACCTGTACTTACTGACATGTAATTATACTTATAAAGTATAATCCCTATTTCTTGTACCTGTACTTAAGTACAACGGCCTGTACTTGAACCCAAACCTGATTATATATATATATATATATATATATATATATATATATATATATATATATATATATATATATATATATATATATATATATATATATATATATATATATATATATATATATATATATATATATATATATATATATATATATATATATATATATATATATATATATATATATATATATATATATATATATATATATATATATATATATATATATATATATATATATATATGCTGCTGCTTAGAAAAATAAAAAACATTTTTATCACAGTGGTAAATGACATCCTAGACCTGCCACATGGAATGTCTAAGATTGAAGATTTATTCAATCCTGAACAAAATATTTCACACTGAAATTGAGCACGTGACATCTAAACTATCTTCATTTCATACTCTTAAAAGGCAACGTTGAATTCTATTTTGAAATAAAATAAATAAATAAAAACAATTTGAATTAGTGCTCCACAATTTTTGACTACAATTCCTGACTACGAATTTCTTCTGCTACAGATTGTTTAAATTTCTTAAAAATATCATTCAACCTTGGTCTCATTCTGTCCTTAAGCTTTGTAACATAAGCATCAACTACTTCTGCATGTTGTATTATATCGTCAGTATCATCACTCTCTTGTACCTCTGGCAATTGATCTTCACCATCATTTAAATATTTATTTAACATCGGAGCCAAAGAAGCATCATCTGGGGAGGCGAACCAGAACTCCAGACGGCGTGTGTCTGTTTTGTAATTTCGATCTCGTGTAAATCTGTAAAAGAAATATCAAATAGTATAATTAAAAAATAATAAAATAACAAATGTGAAATATTACTTAATCTAGAATTACGGTAGCTATCTAATTTCCTCAAAGAAGAACTTTGGATTATTTCAGTTATTTCAGATTCTTAAAACATTTTATAACAATTTAAAAATTTAAATTAAAAAAATGTCCTACAAATGTTTCTCACTTCAACAATGCTTCTTTCCCTTCTGGAGGAAGATCGGAGAATGTTGCACATTCTAACCAATGTCTTTTTTGGTTCAGTTTACACTTTCCTACGTTCTCGTCCTAATATATATATATATATATATATATATATATATATATATATATATATATATATATATAATATATATATATATATATATATATATATATATATATATATATATATATATATATATATATATATATATATATATATATATATATATATATATATATATATATATATATATATGGAAAGACCGGGTCCCCGAACCTGGCTAAAAATCAGGGAAAACCGGGGTTTGTCTGCCGGGGTTAAAAGGCAAATTATACTTATTAAAAGGACAGTCCAATTTCAAAAAAAAAAAAATTTAATTTTCAGCCGAATCTCTTGATATTTTCAGTGTATATAGTTTTTTTTTTCCCCCAGTGTAAAAAAAAAGTCCATTTCTAGCATTCTTCTGAGTTTATAATTTTTAAAAAGTTTTTTTTTTTTTGAAATTTGACCCTTTTTCAAATGAATGGTGGGGACAAACCATTTTTCGGAATGCTCTGAAATATGGAATTTATATTCAGAATTCTAACAGACTTTTGTTCCAAGAGTTATAGAAAAAATGTTATAAGCACAAAACTAACCAACTATCGAAAAATATTTTTTTTAAAAATCCGCCTTTTCGGAGAAAAAATTTATAAAAAAAAAACTACAACTAGAACATTTCTTATTTTTGGTGGTGTTTAGAGAAGGGATGGAGCTACAAATTCCTCTTTATACTTTATACGATGCAATTCGTTGCTTTCGAGATATAGCCTCTCAAAAAGGTCCATTTTTGACCAAATTTCAAAAATTCTCAAAGTTTGAGAGGCTATATATATCTCACTTCAAACAAATAGCATTTACTAATGCACTATATAAAAGTTGTAGCCCTGTCCCTCCTCTAAACAATATCCAAAAAAAAAAAAAATTAATAGGTAAGGTATTTTTTTAAATAATTTTTTTCTCCGGAAGTGTACGATTTTTGCACCAAAAAAAAATTCAAGTGCATATAACTTTTTTTCTAGACGTTCTATCAAATATCTGTTCCCACTAATGCAAGAAATTGGGGCTAAGATTATTCTGTTAAATTTTCGGCTCATGTGGAGCAGTGGTTTTTTCAAATTTGGGTCCAAATAACTTTCAAACCGTTATAGACTCAGAAAAACGTTCGAAATCAACTTAGAACTTCGGGAAAAATGCATATACCTTGAAAATTTCAGCTTAATCAGTCAAATAAAAAAAAAATGTTAAACAAAATGTAGGAAAATTAAGATTTTTTTTCTTGCTTTTTCAATATTTTATTTTTCTTTTCTGCTTGTGAATGTCTTCGTGTTTTGATTTTAGATGCCCCATAAAAGATTTGGTTGAAAATTTTTTACTTGGAACACCCGGAGATCCTCTTATAATTTCCTTACTGCACGTTACATTTAGCTATTTCGAAGCTATCCTGAAACATTGTCAGGTACTTCCATACTGCTGAAGTTAATTTTTTAGCCATTTTGACTGAAATTATAAACAAATTAATAATTTAAGATATATGTAGCTAAATGATACAAGTTTGATACACAGAAATAAAATAACATATATAATATATATATATATATATATATATATATATATATATATATATATATATATATATATATATATATATATATATATATATATATATATATATATATATATATATATATATATATATACAGGTTATATTTGATAATTTTAAATCTTATATTTTTTCAATCTTTACCTTAGGGTCTTACCTAAGTAAACCTGTTGAATTACTATTGTGTATATATATATATAACTTTAATACAAAATCTGTCCAAACTGAAAACCGAAATTTTTTTTCGGAGAAAATGCGAATAATCATAAATTTAAGTGAATGTTAACTATTCTACTCCTTACTTATAATTAAGAAAACCTCAATTAAATTTATATCCAATTTTCATAATTTAAAATTTCAATGCTTTTGACCTCTCTACACATTTTAGGCAACCCTGGCAAAATTGGGAGATCCCAGCACTGGCAAAATTCCAGCCCCGGTTAGTCCTTATATATATATATATATATATATATATATATATATATATATATATATATATATATATATATATATATATATATATATATATATATTATATATATATATATATATATATATATATATATATATATATATATATATATATATATATATATATATATATATATATATATATATATATATATATATAATATATATATATAGGACCGACCGGGGTTGGAATTTGGCCGGGGCCGGGGTTTCCTAAAATTTGTAAAGAGGTCAAAAGCACTGAAATTTAAGGTTAAGAAAATTAGATATAAGGTTTATTTAATTGTAAGGAAGGAGTAGAATAGCTAACATTCACTTAAATTAATGATTATATGCATTTTCTCCAAAAAAAAAATCAAAAAAATACGTTTGTATAGTTAAAGTTTAAAAAAAGTACAAAAATTAAAAAAAAAATATTCTAATTCATAATAGTGATTCAACAGGTTTACTTAAGACCCTAAGGTAAAGTTTGAAAAAATGTAAGATATAAATTTAACCTGTATTTATACATATCATTGTTATTTTATTGCCATGTATCAAACTTGTATCATTTAGCTGCATTTTTTAAAAATTATTATTTTGTTTATACTTTCAGTCAATATGGCTAAAAGATCAGCTTCTGCAGTATTTGAATACTTTACAATGTTTCAGGATAGGCTCGAAATAGCTAAATGTAACATCTGCAGTCAGGAAATTAGAAGAGGATCTCCGGATGTTCCAGGTAAAAACCTTTCAAAAAAATCTTTATGGGGACATCTAAAATCAAAACACAAAGATGAACATTCACTTGCAGAAAAGAAGCGGTCAAAAGAAACAGAAAAGAAAAAAAATCTTAATTTTCTTATATTTTGTTTGAAAGTTTTTCTTTATTATTTGACTGATTGAGCTGAAATTTTCAAAGTATGTGAATTTTTTCACGAAGTTCTGAGTTGATTTCGAGCATTTTTTTGAGTCTATAACGGTTTGAAACTTATTTGTACCCAAAGTTGAAAAAAATGAATAACTGGGTCAAACCACTGGTCCACATGAGCTGAAAATTTAGCTGAATACCTTTGCCCCAATTTCTTGCATTGGTGGGAATAGGTTTTTGATATCACGTCTAGAAAAAAGTTAAATAAGCACTTGAAAAAAAAATTTGCAAAAATCGTACCCTTCAGTAGGAAAAAATTATTTATAAAAAACGCTACCTACTATTTTTTTTTATTTGTGAATATTGTTTTGAAGAGCGCAGGGCAACAATATTTATTTAGTGCATATTTAAATGCTCTTTGTTTGAAGCGAGATATAGCCTCTCAAACTTTGAGGAATTTTTGAAATTTGGCCAAAAATGGACCTTTTTGAAGGCTATATCTCAAAACCAACGAATGTCATCGAATAAAGTACATAGAGGAATTTGTAGCCCCACCCCTCCTCTATACACACAAAAAATAGGAAATGTCTTAGTTGTATTTTTTTTTTTAAAAAATTTTTTTTTTTTTAGTTCAAAAAAAATTTTTTTTTATTTTTTTTTATAGTTGGTCAGTTTTTGGCTTATAACATTTTCCTATAACTCTGGGAACAAAAGTCTATTAGAGACTTTTGTATCCCATTTAATTTTGAATAAATAGTCCAATTTTCAGCTCATTCTAAAAAGTGGTTTGGCTCCGCCATTCAATTAAAAAAGGGTAAAATTTCAAAAAAAAAACAAAAACAAACTTTTAACCGTAATAGACTCGAAAAAACGCTAGAAATGGACTTTTCTTACCGGTAAAAAATCTATATAACTGAAAGTTTCAGCAGAATCGACTGAAAATTTAAAAAAAAAAAAAAAAAATTTAAGTAAAATTTGCCATTTTAACCCCGGTTTTCCCTGATTTTTGGCCGGGGCAGGGGTTGGCCGGGGCCCCGGTCGTTTATATATATATATAATATATATATATATATATATATATATATATATATATATATATATATATATATATATATATATATATATATATATATATATATATATATATATATATATATATATATATATATATATATATATATAATATATATATATAATATATATATATATATATATATATATATATATATATATATATATAAATAATTATTATCCTATTCATGCTATCCAAAAAATTAATTGAACATTAGACAACAAATTAATAACTTTCAAAATTTTATGCATCCGCATTTAATAATTGTTGATGCAGATATTGCAAAATCATGAGATGCGAATGTGGTTGTGGATGTCACATACATCACTAATATATATATATATATATATATATATATATATATATATATATATATATATTATATATATATATATATATATATATATATATATATATATATATATATATATATATATATAAGCATTAGAAGTTAAATTTGTAAAAAGTCTTGTTTCTGAGCCTTCTCTTTTTACATTATCTATTTCACATCTTACTTAATAAAAACTTAAAACTAACCTATAAATAAAACTTACAGAAACTGAATCTTGCGAAACCAATTCCAATTTTAAACTGGAATTGTCGTCGTTCATTATACCTCTAGAGCATCTAAAAAAAACAAAAACATACAAACACACAGAATGAAAAGTACAAGCAGTATAAAAGTTAGAACCCTTTCTGTTTCACACGCAAAACTCACAATAAGCCTGACACATAAACCACGAGGGAGTCAGACATTCACGCCATTATTGATCCAAGATTTAAACACGAAAAAGAATACACATTTACATTGTATATTTTATAAAATTGCGAACAAAATAAAAACTATCTTTTACTTCAGTGTGAAAGTTGAATGTAATACCAAAATACTTTACAGTGTGTGTGTGTGTGCGTGCGTGCGTGTGTGTGCGTTTTTTTTTTTTTTTTTTTCGTGAAATTCAGTCGAATCCATGGCCGACTCAGAAATACGTAACTCGGTTTACTTTTTACATTTTTCCTACTACATTTTTTTTTAAGTAAGATAGGCGCATAAATTAAATGAAAACTCAAATGTGGTTATGGAAGGGAGTTAGAATACTGCTATCCGACAGCTCCATTTGCAGGATGAACTTGTCTTTAAAGTAATACTTACATTACTCTTTAAAAATTTTTATTTTCTCATAAAATAATTTTACAGCTGGTAAATAACTCTTTTCTTAATCGTTCAAAAAAAAAAAATAAAAAAAAATAAAAAAAAAAAAATAAAAAAAAAAAATATATATATATATATATATATATATATATATATATATATATATATATATATATATATATATATATATATATATATAATATATATATATATATATATATATATATATATATATATATACAGTATAAGGTTAAAAGAGCATGGTTTTTTTTTTGTGTTCATATGGGTTTTTTTGTGTTCAATTTTTTTTTCTCTTTTTTTTTTTGCTCATACAGTTATTAAACCTATAAAACAACCCTAAAACATGTTAATAATCATTATTATGAACATACATGCTTATTTTGAGAGTATTTGTAGGTGGGTTTTTTTTGTGTTCCATGTGGGTTTTTATTTTGATTCACTTTGCAAGGTAGCTGTGTGTCTTTGGGTTGGATAAAACTTCACCAAACTTGGTATTTACACCTCTGAAGGATGGTTTTAATATAATTTAATTCAATATTTGCATATATTGCAATACTTTTCATGTGATTTAAACTCAAAACAAGCCAAAATTTGGCCAAAAAGTGCATAAAAAATTTCATTTTTTCAAAAAAAATTAAAAAAATTCCTAAAAATCACCAAATCTGAATTTAATGATTTATAATGCAAATTTGCACATATATTTCTTGTATATACATGGTCAAATACTTATTTTGCTTCAGTACATCACATGCAGTGAAATACAGGATGGGTTTTTTTGTGTGCCATGACTATATATATATATATATATATATATATAATAATATATATATATATTATATATATATATATATATATATATATATATATATATATATATATATATATATATATATATATATATATATATAATATATATATATATATATATATATCGACTACAGGATCGGATCATGTGAAGAGAACTAAATGCAAGGACGACAGGACTAGCCATCCGGCCTTGTGATTTCTCTGTCAACGGCTTGTAACTACTCCAGAACCAGCATTGGGAACCATTGCTCGGAGAAGCGCAATCTTTTGAAGACCCCTGGGAGAGAGTGTTTGGAGGCTGGTTTGAGAACGATGCTGGTCCTACTGAAAGGGTGAAAACCCTACCTGAAGAGTCTGGATAGGACTCATGGACCGGCATGGGGACCGGCGAGCCGAAGAACTTGATCTTTTGGAGGGCTCTGGGAGAACTTCTTCAAGCAGATGGGGAAAGATGCTGGTTCCACTGACAGGGTGAAAACCCTTCCTGGGAGAGGATATAGATATATATATATATATATATATATATATATATATATATATATATATATATATATATATATATATATATATATATATATATATATATATATATATATATATATATATATATATATATATATATATACAGTATCCTGTCCAAACAATTATAAACCAAATCTAGCACCTCTGAACACAATCACCAACCTAATCATAGGAGGCAACTTCAATGCCCACCACACAGCATGGTACCAAGACTACCCAACAGACCCCAGAGGAACACACATCCTAGACACACTGGAAAC
>SEYY01016241.1:12500-22471 GCA_009176605.1 Armadillidium nasatum
TATATATATATATATATATATATATATATATATATATATATATTATATATATATATATATATATATATATATATATATATATATATATATAGGAACCGACCGGGGCTGGAATTTGGCCGGGGCCGGGGCCGGGGCCGGGGTCACCCAAATTTGGCCGGGGCCGGGGCCGGGGCCGGGGCCGGGGGGGTTATGGCCGGGGTTTTAAAATTTGTAAAGAGGTCAAAAGCACTGAAATTTTAGGTTAAGAAAATTATATATAAGGTTTATTTAATTGTAAGGAAGGAGTAGAATAGCCAACATTCACTTAAATTAATGATTATATGCATTTTCTCAAAAAAAAAATCAGAAAATTACAGTTTGTATATTTAAAGTTTAAAAAAAGTACAAAAATTAAAAAAAAATTATTCTAATTCATAATAGTGATTTAACACGTTTACCTAGGTAAGACCCAAAGGAAAGTTTGAAAAAATGTAAGATATAAAATTAACATTTACCTGTATTTATATATATCATTGTTATTTTATTGCTATGTATCAAACTTGTATCATTTAGCTGCATTATTTAAAAATTATTATTTTGTTTATACTTTCAGTCAATATGGCTAAAAGATCAGCTTCTGCAGTATTTGAATACTTTACAATGTTTCAGGATAGGCTCGGAATAGCAAAATGTAACATCTACAGTCAGAAAATTAGAAGAGAACCTCCGGGTGCTACAAGTAAAAAAAATTTCAACCAAATCTTTTTGGAGTATCTAAAATCAAAACACAAAGATGAACATTCACTAGCAGAAAAGGAGCGGTCAAAAGAAACAAAAAAAAAAAAAAATCTTGATTTTCTTATATTTTGTTTGAAATTTTTCTTTATTATTTGACTGATTGAGCTGAAATTTTCAAAGTATGTGAATTTTTTCACGAAGTTCTGAGTTGATTTCGAGCATTTTTTTGAGTCTATAACGGTTTGAAACTTATTTGGACCCAAAGTTGAAAAAAATGAATAACTGGGTCAAACCACTGGTCCACATGAGCTGAAAATTTAACTGAATACATTTGCCCCAATTTCTTGCATTAGTGGGAATAGATTTTTGATATCACGTCTAGAAAAAAGTTACAAGCTCTCGAAAAATTTTTTTGTAAAAATCGTACCCTTCTGGAGGAAAAAATTATTTTAAAAAAAAAAGCTACCTACTATTTTTTTTTATTTGTGAATATTGTTTAGAAGAGGGCAGGGCAACAATTTTTATTTAGTGCATTTTTAAATGCCCTTTGTTTGAAGCGAGATATAGCCTCTCAAACTTTGGGAATTTTTGAAATTTGGCCAAAAATGGACCTTTTTGAAGGCTATATCTCAAAACCAACGAATCTCATCGAATAAAGTACATAGAGGAATTTGTAGCCCCACCCCTCTCTATACACACCAAAAATAGAAATGTTATAGTTGTATTTTTTTAAAAAAGATTTTGTCTGAAAAAGTATATTTTTTTAGTTCAAAAATTTTTTTTTCTATAGTTGGTCAGTTTTTGGCTTATAACATTTTTTCTATAACTCTGGGAACAAAAGTCTATAAAACTTTTGTAGCCATATAATTTGAATAAATAGTCCAACTTTCAGCTTATTCTAAAAAGTGGTTTGGCCCCGCCATTCTATTGAAAAAGGGTAAAATTTCCACAAAAAATAAAAATAAAAAAATACTTTTAACCATAATAGACTCGGAAAAACGCTAGAAATGGACTTTTCTTACCGGTAAAAAATCTATATAACTGAAAGTTTCAGCAGAATCGGCTGAAACTAAAAAAATAAAAAAAAAATTTGTATAATTTGCCATTTTAACCCCGGCGGCAACCGGTTTTCCCTGATTTTTAGCCGGGCCGGGGCCGGGGCCGGGGTCAGTAAAAATGGCCGGGGTTGGCCGGGGCCGGGGCCCCGGTCGGTTCCTATATATATATATATATATATATATATATATATATATATATATATATATATAATATATAATTAATATTATATATATATATACTAATCATAAAAATAATTAATCATATATTTATGATGGTAGAAATCTTTTAAGATCAATCAGTCTATAATTAAAGTTGTAATATTAAGCTGAGAAAGAGCCTCCAGACTCTCATTTTTAGAGCTTCACCTACTGATATTAATAATAATCAATTTAGTCCATAATATATGAACACTAAAGCGTGAAAAATGATAATAATACTTTTGATTATATATATATATATATATATATATATATATATATATATATATTATATATATATATATATATATATATATATATATATATATATATATATATATATATATATATATATATATATATTATCTGTCTCTTAATAGAGTAGTCCCTCGAAGAGGGCATAAATTCCTGTCGTACGTCTTTGGCTTCCCCAGGAATTATAACTCCTGGGGAAGTCAAAGACGAACGACAGTAACTTCGACCAGTTAGCAGCACCGAATGTGCCAAAACCGTTTTCTCACTCTATGCAAGGATCTTTTATACTGAAAATCTGATGAAGTGGAATAGGATACAGATAGAAGGTGATCGGATGTACCAAGAGATGGACATAATTTACAAAATGAGAAGAACGTATAATTTAACCTGTTAAGATTAGAAGGGAATGAGAGATACGAGTATAAGGAGTTGCAACAACTACTCGAGCTTATTCTGCATAAGAATAAGAACCATTTCTTTCTGCATAAAGAAATGGGTTGGAGTGTTCACCAGAAGTACCTTGAGAATTAAAGGAATGTCATTGATGGTGGTGAACATTGAAATCACCAAGGATGAGGATTTTAGAGAAACTAGAAAATGAGTAAATATTCTCTATTTTGGAGTTTAAATTAGGAAAGAATTTAAGATAGGCAATTGAGTTCGGAAACAGATACACAGGACAGATGAGTTTT
The DNA here is from genome assembly GCA_009176605.1 of Armadillidium nasatum. Taxonomy (NCBI): domain Eukaryota; kingdom Metazoa; phylum Arthropoda; class Malacostraca; order Isopoda; family Armadillidiidae; genus Armadillidium; species Armadillidium nasatum. Next base: position 15,421 of record SEYY01016241.1, read on the forward strand.
ACAGTAGACTCTCTAGAGAGCCTGAGTTATAAACTCATTAAATAGAAAATTCGAAAGACTCCAAATCAGAAGCGATGAAAAAAGTTTGAGAAGCCCTGATAAAGATGGTGGTTCATGTACTTAATTAATAGGAAAAGATCCTGCAAGGAAGGAAGAATTCTAGATTTAAAAATATATATTATAGAATTCCAAATTATATATATATATATATAATTATATATATTATATATATTATATATATATATATATAATATATATTATAATTATAATTATATATATATATATATTATATAATATATATTTGAAATTGAATCATTAATATAAGTTAAATCAAATTAATATTTGATCAATATTCAAGAGGAGCAACAAAATCTTCGAACCAGGTCTTTTGAGTAATTTTAAATATAAATCAACAATGAAGCATCAAAATTTTTAATTGTGTTCTTTTAAATAACTTTTGGCGAACAAGTGTATTTAAATTGGAAATTATTGGTATTTCTAGGTAACATCTGGTCGATAAAGAATTGGGATTTCGTCGCAGTCAGGACAATTGGAGAATTATTCTTCGCATGGTTCCAAAGCTGGGAACCTTACCGTATTTTAACGGTTTCTGCAGCCTCGCACGTGCATCTTGCGGGATAGTATAATAATAGAATAATAATAATAATAATAATAATAATAATAATAATAATAATATAATAATAATAATAATAATAATAATATAAATAATAATGATATAAAATTTATAATATATTATATATTATATTATATATATATATATATATATATATATATATATATATATATATAATTGAAACCTGAGAAGTTCCACTTTCAACCGACTTTAGTTGAAAATTGAGGGTAGAGGTAGCATGAAGTAACAGAGTAAAGTTTATTTCCAGATTTCTCAAATATCTAAGTTTCTGTCAAAAGAAAGATTGGAGGTCAAGTAGATGACAGGTAGTGTTCAACAAAGCTGAAATTATATTTAAGACCAAAAATGTTGCAGAATTGATAAAAAAAAAGAAGACAGAAGAAAAAAATCCGTCAATTCCATGGCGGTGTCAGCCCCAGTATCAGAGACTGTCAACTCGCAGATGGTAATGAAGAGAAGGGCGATTGAGGGGCTATTATTAAAAGCCGCCCATTTTGGCTTTTAAAGGGGATTCGCGTTTAAATGCTCCTTTTATTATAACAAAATAATTTTTATCATTAAGATAATGCAAAGTGTTATAGCGTTGTGGTGTGTGAATATCTTAAATCTTATATATTATATATTATTATATATATATATATATATATATATATATATTATATTATATTAATATATATAATATATACTTGTAGTCATTATAATTTATCTCGGTATCTAAACTCGTACACTTAAAAAATAGTTTCCAAGTAATAGAAACTGAACTTATAGAGCTGAAAATATCAGTAAAAAAAATTAATATATTTAAGCACACACGCACACAAAACACACACACACACACACACACACACACACACACACACACACACCACACATATATATATATATATATATATATATATATATATATTATATATATATATATATATATATATATATATATTAATAGCTTACGATTGCTTCTACATTCCTGTATTCATTTTTTACGTACCACATGTGAACTATTTAAGCAATCACACACACACACTTTTTAATAACTTTAAAAATGGCAACAACAAATATATCATAGCTCTGAAAAGAAAAGAGGGCCACAGCTTGCTAAGATAAACTCCTTGCCCTCTCCTTCCTTATCATCCCAAATTCTGCAGATCCTCACTGGAGGATGGTCCTCTTTCTTCATTAATTTCTGCAACATATCCGGTCTCTATTCTAATTTCTACCTCTCTTCTACTAGATTTTACTTCTTTTATTAACCAAAATTCTCTACAGCTCTCCGAAAGCATAACCTTTCCTTTAGAAAGTGAGTGTGGAGAATGGGAGAGCAACGAAATTGTTTGTTCTAGGATTTTTAATTTGGAATCTTCCGAATTTTCTACCCTATGACCTTTGTAGACTTACTTGTATATCTGGGAAGCTAATTTGTTCTGTTTTTTTTCTCCTAGGTATACTGACTATACTAAATTTTTGGACTATCAAAACTCTAAGATAAAATACATTTTCTCGTATTCTCTCTTCTCAGGATTCATCATTCTTCATGATTTCAATCCAGAGCAAATTTGAGAATATGGTGCAGTACCCTATCAAAATTCCGTCTTGAATGTGAACCCAACATTCTAGAGATTTTTAAAACTTCTAGTTTTTCTCTTTCATATACTGTCAAGCTCTTCCTCTCATCCTAGATCTTCCTATAATTAATTCTAATTTCTGTATCCATGCATCTGTATCTTTTCAAATCGTCCACGAGAACAGAACTCTCTTTGGGAGAAGAAACGTTTTTACAGTAGTACTTCTTTGATTTTCCTTGGAATGATTAGTACTTCAGCGGAAGGAGTCCTGATTTTAGTGTGCTGAACCGCCCAACCAAAATGACTCTCTCTCCGACTTGCAGAAAGATATTCCATTCGCTTTTCATCAAATAAATCAACCCTGAGTTTAATTGCTGGTGCTTTTAACAGTAAGGATGCTACTTCATAAACTACTTTCATCTTTAATGTATATGAAATATGTTTTTAAATTTCATTCAGAAATCTTCCAAAATCTCTTCTCCTTAACTTTTAGAACTTTTATCTCTGTTGAAAATGCAACAATGCAAATTTTTCATTTTTTCTTTTAACACATCAGAATAACACGTTAAATTTTACTCTGTTTCTTTCTCATTCTTCCTCTTGTTCTCTGTGAGAGGGGCAAAACTGTCTCAAGCTCTGCTAAAGCTGAAATTTCCTGAAGTACATCGTAAAAAACTTTGAGAGATATCTTCTTCAGAATTTGTGTGGCGTACCCCATGGACAGTATTATCATAGTATAAGTATTACTTAGTAAGGCAAAGATATGGGAAATTTATTTGCAGAGTTTCATGACCTTGAAAAATGTTGTAGCTTTAGCTCCGCCTACTTTGATGCCAAAAGTATTATTTTCATCACTGATACATATGACGTATAGGTGACGTCATAAAACCTATTGCTCTTATAATTTAATTTTTGTTCATATATATAATATATATATATATATATATATATATATATATATATATATATATCTATCTATCTATATCGAAATGGGAAATTTGAACTTATAATTGGTACAAAGTTTTAAATTTGGCAACCTGTCTTGCCGTTTTTATTTATTTAAAAATGGCAAAGAACCTGATACGTGATTGGTCATGAAAACAAAAACTATCTGTTATTGGAGTCGGGCTACCTAATGACGTAAAAAAATAATGATATTTTGTTTTTAATAATAATCATAAATAAATTAACAAAAAAGATTTAATTAGATTTAAATGATTAAAGAAAATTGCTTCTGTGAGTGTTTATTAAAAAAAAAAAAAATAGGCATACACAAAAGTGCATCACTGTCAAGCAGAAAATTATAACATTTATTAATCCTACTAAGTAATACTTATACTATGGTATTATTTACTATTTTCAATATTTTTTTCTTACGCAATTAGTTCACATATCCTTCGCTTTTTAATACGTTAGTTTCTTTTCACGTGTGAACTTATATATATGTGCAACTGTGTATTAGGTGTGTAAGTTAAATCGGTGGTACAAAATAGAGAATACAGGTCCTACAGCTTTTCGGGATAATAGACTGTAGTAAGTTTATAAATCGCTGGTCAGCAAAGACCGAAAATGATCGACTTATTTTTGACTTTACTTAAAATAACCATCTTTTAGCTTCTAAAACTAAAAGATTAATAAACTGTCCCCTACTTTCAAACTCTCTTGACCCCCTATCTCTGCGGCGTGATGGATCACTATCTCATTTCTATAGGTACTACAATGGCAGGTGTTCGAGGGTATTCGCTTCTCGCATTCCTCCGCACCGATGCGTCGTTCTCGTTGCACAAGGGTGCACGCTTTCGCACGAATTTTGTGTGGATGTCGGAAATCCCAGGCCAGCTCGTTGTGGTGCCTCCTTCTTTTCAGCCACCTCTGTTCTGTGGAACTCTTTATCATCATCTAATTATCCTCCTGTATTTAATCTTCCACACTTCAAGACTCTCGTCTGTGCCCACCTGAGAGATGTGCGTTAGTTCTGTTGAAGTGAGTTTTCTTCCTTTGTGTGTGCCCCTCTTGAAAAGGGCTCTGCCCGTGAGTGGTGGTATCTGTAAAATATATAAAAAATCTATTTAAAGTACATAGAAAATAATAGTCTAAGAATGTTTAAAAACCATTATAATATATAAATATATATATAATATATTATTTATTATATATATATTATAATATGTATATATATATATATATTATATATTATATATATATATTATATTTATATATATCTACTAACTGCTATATATATATATTTATATTATATATAATATATATTATTATTATATATATTATATATATATATATAGTAAATTATTTATATAATATATAATATATATATTATTATAATTATATAATTATAATATATTATATATATATATATATATATATATTATATTATAAATATATATATATATAATTAATATATATATATGATTTTCTTTTTGATAAATTGGTAACGACGACAATCAACCAGTAAAACTTTTTTAACGTATTTCAAACTTCCCCCGCCCCCAAAAAAAAAAAAAAAAAAATTAACGAAACCTCAAATATATTTTTTTAAAAAATAATAATAATAAAAAAAACTAACTAACGAAACACCCCACAAATATTTAAAAAAAAATTTAAAAAAATAAAAAAAAAAAAAAAAAATCTAAGAAACACCCCATTTTCTATATAATATAGCCATGACGCACAAAATTAATAGAATTTGATATATTCCTGCCTGAAGAACGTTTTCTTCGCGTGTTGTAAACAATTCTTTAACTCATTGTCAGCTGATTTATAAAGCTCGTTTGTACAAGAGGTCAGAGGTCAGAGGTCAAGGGGGTGAGTCTTTTTTTAATGATGTGACTATATACATACTTTCTACATTATTGAGCAATTTGTAATACAAAAATTAATTTGCATAAGATATTGATAGTTCTATCCCTCTTTCAAATTTTTCCCAATTTAATGCATAAGTTATTTTATAATATAATAATATAATATATATATTACTATATATATATATTGTTAATTATTATTATAATATATATATATATTATATATATTATATATATATATATTTATATTATATAATATATATATATATTATATATATATATATATATATATATATATAATATAATTATATATATACTATATATATATTATATATATATGTGTGTGTTGTGGTGTGTGTGTGTGTGAGTGTGTATGTGCACAAGTGTTTAGATGTATAATTGACTAAAGTATAAGTGAAAAGAGCTTTTAATACGTGGGTGGTATTATAATAATCAATTAATATGACTTGCACTTTATATTATAATGATTAGTGCGCATTGATAAAAGAGAAAAAAAATTAGTAATAGTAATAATAATAATAATAATAATAATATAATAATAATAAAATATTATCAAAACAACTATAATAAAGTAGTTGATAAAAATAATAATAATACATATAATTAATAATATAATAATATAATGATAATCGTTAAAGGCAGCATAAAATGAGTAGTAAAGTAATATATAATAATATAATAATTATAATAATATAATATATAATAAGTATAAGTAATAATAATACAAAAAATAAAAATAAATTTTTATTTATTTATTTATCATTTATTCAATTATATATTTTTTTGATATTTATATTTCTATCATTTCTCTATTTATTTAATGATTTTTATTCGATGTTATATTATTAATTTAATATACCTAATATTGTTTATGTATAATTATAAAAGCCTTTTATGTATAATGCAAATGATAAATAATTAATCACACACACACACACAGCCTACAAACCAACATCACAACACACACACACACATATATATATTTTTTTTTTTTCACTATATATATATATATTAATAGATAGTAAATATATATATATCTATATATATATATAATATATATATATTAAGTATATATATATATATCTTATCTAATTTGTCAGTTTATGTATTTGTGTCAATGGGAAAGTTGTTAGGTGTAAAATCGCAACTTTTGAAGGCAGCACTTTTTTGCCTTTGAACTATTGTTGTAAATCCCGTTTTTGACATCAATGTGACTTAAATGAGTTTTCAATTATGGTTTGAAGATAATAGATTTGTTGGAACCTTTTAGATTTTCTATGTTACTTGATTGTTTCACGGGACATATCCAATTATCACCTACTTTTAAAAAAATTAAAAGTATTTTCTTCGTTTTTTTTTTTTTTTTTTTTTTTTGGGAAAAATTTTTCTATTAGGATCTTGATGTTTACTTAAAAAAACTTAAAAAAAAAAAAATAATAATTCGACGTCTCATTGTTCCCGTGAAAGATGCCTCTCTGAAGTATAGTAAGTTGATTTAACCGAGAATGCTCACTATTTTACGAGATACCAAGAAATTTACATCTTTATAACTCGGAAAGTAGTAGAGCTCTGAGTTAGACTTCTCCAGAGTGGGCAGAGGGCTTGGGAGATGATCACAGTACATTTAACTTATTTTAGCCATTTTTCTACTTATCAACTTATTCTCTGTGATCCCAGATACATAAAATCATAAAAAACAAAACTGAAATATGATAAAAATTCACTCGTATTTGTGTTAGTATATATGCAAGGGAAAGAAATGTCTTCAAATGCTAATATTTATGTTAATATTTATGTCAAAAAATTTTCAGATAGACTTCTACAAAAAACTTATTAAAATCTTTTAAAAAGCCGCTTATTTCACACTCAAATCAGTCTTTTTCACACACTCTGATAGAACTTCTACAAAACTTCGAAAGTTCTGGTCAGAAGCAGAAGCAGCAAGACTCAGAATCATTCTATCTTAACATAAAAATTGCACCAACATCTTTCTCTCT
>SEYY01016242.1:0-2500 GCA_009176605.1 Armadillidium nasatum
TTATTATTATTATTATTATTTAGATGGAAATATAAAATATATTTATTAATAAAATTTTATTTCAACTTCCTGTTCACAAATATTTCAATTTAAGAATATTTTTTATTAATTTATTTATTTATTTATTTTTAAAATTATTATTTATTTACTACTTTATTTAATTTGTTTATTTATTTATTTATTAACAAAAGTTGAAGGAACTCTTTAAACAATTTTCATTAAACCATATTTCATCCTCCACTTCCTTTTATATATATTAAATATATATATATATGATAATGTTTAAAGTCTGGTACAACTCTCACAGACTATTTTCTCTGTAGAAAATTAATGTCTGCTAAATAATATATTGTACTCGAACCAGCAACCTTTAAGATGGTAAATCTCGTGCGTTAACCACTAGGCCAAGGCGGTTCGAAACGGAATCCCATTGGAACTGCTCATGATCTATAGTCATGACGTCAATCCTAAAAAACTCTCCAAACCGCAATTCAAGCAAAGGGTAAAGTTGTCAAAGGTCAAATCCCTCACTCGCAGGTTGCTGGTTCGAATCCAGTAGCAGACCGAGGATATATATATATATATATATATATATATATATATATATATATATATATATATATATATATATATATATATATATATATATATATATATATATATATATATATATATATATATATATATATATATATATATATATATATATATATATATATATATATATATATATATATATATATATATATCCGTTTTAATTTTTAATATTTAAATGCATTTCCTTCAATTAGAAAAAAAATTGTAAAGTATCTGCAATTGATGTAAGTATACAGTTCGGATATTGGAAACAGAATTGGATGATAAGTAGAGATGCAAGAAATTAGTGTGATAAGCCTAGCAATCCGGACCCTTAATTACTAAGCTTGAAACAACTCTATGACGAACACTGAAAACAAAGTGCCGAGAAGCAAAATCTTCTGGAAGACTCTGAAAGTGCTTACAATTTGAATGAATGACGATAACAGTTCCTCTGAAAGGGTCAAAACCCTATAACCTGAGAGTGTAAATAAACCTTCAAGGACAAACACAAACACAAACGAACCAAAAAACATGTTTTTTTTTTCGGAGCCTTGTAGGAATGAGACTTTTAAGAGCAGATGGAGAAAGATGCTGGTCACACTGGAAGGGTGAAGAACCTTCCTGGGAGAGGATAAGAGTGTATATATATATATATATTAGGGATGGAGTGAAGTATCGTATATATATATATATATATATATATATATATATATATATATATATATATATATATATATATATATATATATATATATATATATATATATATATATATATATATATATATATATATATATATATATATATATATATATATATATATATATATATATATATATATATATATATAGAGAGAGAGAGAGTAATTCAACCTTGAATTACTAGAATATTAATTCAGGAACCTCGATAGTCGAGTTTTGGCATTCCACCATTACAAACTAAAATAATAATAATAATAATAATAATAATAATAATAATAATAATAATAATAATAATAATAATAATAATAATAATAATAATAATAATAATAATAATAATAATAATAATAATAATAATAATAAAATAATAATAATATAATATAATATATATATATATATATATATATATATATATATATATATATATATATATATATATATATATATATATATATATATATATATATATATATATTATATATATATATATATATATATATATATATTATATATATATATATATATATATATATATATATATATATATATATAATCTATCCGGAGAATTCCTAAAAATGCTTACATATATATAATTTTTATTATATTAATACAAACACAGATAAATTAATATTTGTTTTTAATATTTACAATGAATTAAAATTTAGGTATTTAATTCTAATAAAGATCTATTTAAATGCAAAAACGGGGAAATTCCCTTTATATATATATATATATATATATATATATATATATATATATATATATATATATATATATATATATATATATATATATATATATATATATATATATATATATATTATATATATATATATATATATATATATATATTATATATAATTTTAATAATATTAATGTTATATATATATAAATATAAATATAATAATATATATATTATATATATATATATATATATATATATATATATTATAATTATATATATATATATATATATATATATATATATATATATATATATATATATATAATATATGAGAGAGAGAGAGAGAGAGAGAGAGAGAGAGAGAGAGAGAGAGAGAGGTGGAAACTGGTCCGTTACTTCGTTACTAACGGAACTAGCTTTAAAAATTAACGGATTAACGAACTAGTTACTTTTTCTTCCATGTAACGTTCCGAGAAATCCTGTTGTTTTTTTCTACGTTACATTTCGAATTTTTTGAATGTTGATAGCCAATTGACCA
>SEYY01016242.1:7500-17176 GCA_009176605.1 Armadillidium nasatum
CGATCTTTATCAGTAATTTATAATTGATTGCAAAAAAAAAGTATTATATTAAAGGAGATACAGACATTTTTTTTTGTAATTTTTGCTAGTTTTTAGTCGTAAAAGGTTTTGTAGAATAAAATTTTTGGGTATAGATGATACAAATATAAAGTTTGGTTTTGATATAAAAGTGTGAGAGAAACCATTGGTCTTCGGGGGATACCCACCTCACCTCTTCATACTTTTTGATATAATTCTTTTCCGATCGACCGATCTGATAAAAATTTTCATGAACCAAAAAATTCAAAAATAATGTTTTTGTTGTTCCCTTCTAGTGTTCCTGAGGTCAAAAAACAAAACAAGTGAATTAAAAAGAATGAAAGTATGTTTCCTGACCAAAAAAAAAAAACACCTTCACTCTTTTTAATATTTGAAATGAGTAGCAAAGAAAGAAAAATTGCTAAATAAATTCTGAAAAATGGCCCTGAATAAAGTTATGACGTCTTTTAATTTGTTATTAATAAAGAGTAGAACTAAATGTTACTGCCTAACCAGACTTAATCTAACCTAGCCTAACCTAAACTAGACCTAATCTAACCTATCTTAACATAACCTAGCCTGAGCTAATCTAACCTAACCTAACAGTCCAGAAAATGCAAATGATTCCTCTCTCTCTCTCTCTCTCTCTCTCTATATATATATATATATATATATATATATATATATATATATATATATATATATATATATATATATATATATATATATATATATATATATATATATATATATATATATATATATATATATTGTCCCGCATTTTCTTATTTTGCCTAAAGTCAGGTGACCATAGGTATGACTTTGCATATAGTTGTAAACTGCAAATATCCTGTGCTAAAATATTCATCCGATTTTGCATCGCTGACCTCGACTCTAAAATCGGAAAAACAATTTCGAAATTTTCATTTATCCTTTTGAATATAAACACTATAACGAACAAATAAAAAAATAATAAACATTGAAACAAATACACACAAACATAGTGAAGACATTGACCTACATTAAAAAGAAAACTGTCTGGTGCTGAGCGAGGTCTTAATTAATAGCAAAAAGGAAAATAGCTCTCCTTTTTTTTTTTTTTTTTTTTTATTTTTTTTTTTGAGCTTCACAAGCAAATTAATTAATAATTGCATTCACGTAATTTTTTATATAATTCTATGCATATATATATATATATATATATATATATATATATATATATATATATATATATATATATATATATATATATATATATATATATATATATATATATATATATATATATATATATGTATGTGTGTGTGTGTGTGTGTGTGTGTGTGTGTGTGTGTGTGTGTGTAGATTTCAGAAAAAACGAAAATATTGTGGTAGAAGTGAGGGTAGCGTGACAGTCTCCAAATATATAATCTGGTGAAATCCTGCAAAGTTCACATTACTCCCACGATGGATGGAATAAAGGTCATAGCAATTATCCTCATTACCACTCAACTCATCCCGCCAAATGATATTTGGGAATACATAATCAGAAGACTGTGAGAAAATTAGAGAAAGGAAGTGTGATACCGGGAACATTGACAATGTAAATGAAAGAGAGACCCTTGGATATGAGAAATAACTTAGAATAGAAAAGAATGCGTAAGAATATGGGTGAAGAACGAATGCGATTCAAACGTTTGACAAATTTATTAGTTGTAAATGGGATTAAATTAGAAAATTAATTTCGTATTTTGGAGAACAAAAAATATTGGAAAAAGTTTGTTAGTGTCGGTGACATAATTAGCCAATAAAGCTACACTTTTTTACATATATACTGTATGACATCTAAGTTTACTATTACTATTATTATTATTATTATTATTATTATTATTATTATTATTATCATTATCATTAATCGTAGTAGTAATAGCAATAAAAATTATTATTATTATTTCTAAAATATTATCATTATTACTATTATTATAATTATTATTATTATTATTATTATTATTATTATTATTATTATTATTATTATTATTATTATTATTAATATATTTATTATTATATTGTTTGTGCAGCCTCCTACCGTGAATAAAAAGTAAGTTCAAGGTCTTCGTGGCTGAATATCACAGAGGAGAGTACACGCACACGCACACGCATGCACGTACACACACACACACACACACCTACACACACACACATTAGAGAAAGCGAAAGAGAAGAGGGGGAATTTTAAAACGATTTGTAAGGGTTTTTCTTTTTTTACAAAATGGTATTTATTAAATTATACAATATTTATATTATATATATATATATATATATATATATATATATATATATATATATATATATATATATATATATATATATATATATATATATATATATATATATATATATATATATATATATATATATACTCTACTTCGGTAGGGAAAGTCAGGAGAACTAAGAAATTCCACCTGAATTGGAATCACCAGAATCAAGGTCAAAAAAGATTAATGGCCGACATGTCCTAACGCACGGCATCTAAAAGTGTTCAAGTTAAAGGAAATTAGGAAAATATATTAGGCAGTATGTTGCAGAATTTACCAGTAGATAATATGCAAGTTTGATCACAGTGGTTAAGTCTGATGTCAGATAATAGGTCAGAGAAAGGTGTAGGAACTAGACTCCACTTTTTCAAGGAAAACTGTTGAGTGGAACTACCCCCAGATGTGTGAGGCATACTCCATATATGGAAGAAATACACCCCTATAAACAGCAAGCAACTGGGGTGGCGTTCAAGAAATTATAAAGATGCATCTTTAATAATCATGCCTCAGGGATCCCAATCTCTTAGATGCTTGTTTAGAAAGAGAAGTAGTGTTATCCTTCCAAGAAAATTCATGATAAGATAAAAAAAAAAAGGAATATTAATAACAGACAAAGATTTAAGTTTAGGATTTTCAAAAATGTTATGGTTGTGTGGAAGATTAAAGTGAAGAAACTGAGTTTTTTGGGGACATTAAAAGTAACGATGTTTTCCTTGCCCCAAATAGAAATTCAAAAAGGTCAGAGATTAGTTGCCCCAAGCCCATTCTCATAGTGACGGTTCATTGAAGGAAATCTTGAAGGGCGGAGTCGTTGGAATAGGAGTTGATAGAAGATGAAGCAATAGAGAAACGATTATTAATAAAAAAGTGGAAAAAGAGTTGGGGATAGAACAAAATTATGAAAAACAACACAATTTATAAATTCAAAGCATGAACGATGGCTATCTACAATAGCTGTTCTGGAACGACTGGAAAGGAAGTCAGTGAAGATAGGTACAGAAAGACAGGTGTCAAAACATAAAAGCTTTATGACAGTCTCTATCAAACATTTTCGATATGAAGACTCACCGAAATGCCGAAGAGTGGAGGACCAAAAATCAAAGAGTCAGAGAGAAAGAAAGATCATCAGTATAGAAGTTGTCATATCTTCCTGTTAAGGATAGATTCAAAAAAAAATTTAAAAAAACTAATTTTAAAGCAACAGGACGATAGTTAGTAAGAGGGTTGAGTGATGTTTTCCTCTTTAGACACATTCAGAATGAGTTCATGTTTCAGCATGATGGTGAAATAGCTTTAAGGACCACAGGAGGGATACCATCAGAACCTGTGCATAGGATCTCTCCTATTAAATCATTCAATATTTAAATACATGAAAACAGAATTTATTAAATATAAAAATAGAATAGTATACTATAAAAAAAAAAATTAGAAAAAAAAAAAAAAAAAGATCTAGAAGTAAACGGCAACAATTTTGAAACGATGTGCTCGATTTATGGCAACAATTATCAATATTTCAAAATATCCCTCCAGTTAGACATGTGTTCGTATGCCAATACATATGTCTTCAATGATAATAATAATAATAATAATAATAATAATAATAATAATAATAATAATAATAATAATAATAATAATAATAATAATATATTATCTACATTTTCCTTTTTTATTATTCCAATATTACCTAACTTATTATTTACGTCCTTCTCAGTTTATAACATAATAAATATAATTTTGGCGCATTTAAATATGGGAAGGTTTAATTGGAAAGGTCACACACACACACACACACACACACACACACATACACACGCACCCACACAAAATATATATATATATATATATATATATATATATATATTATATATATATATATATATATATATATAATATATATATATATATATATATATATATATATATATATATATATATATATATATATATATATATTATATATTAATATATATGTCAGTGAGTGCTTCATATTTCCTTAAGCGGAAATAAAGAAGGTCGATTTCTCAAAAAAAAAATAAAAAATAAAAATTAAAAAATAAAAATAAAAATTGCAAAGGTGTGAAGAATTTTTAACCTTTTTTTCTATAAAAATATATATATATATATATAAATATATATATATATATATATATATATATAATAATGATATTTATATATAATACTAATAATAAATAATAATAAAATAAAATAGTAAATAATAATAATAATAATAATAATAATAAATAATAAGAAGAAGAAAAAGAAAAGAAAAAGAAGAAGAAGAAGAAGAAGAAGAAGAATAATATAATAATAATAATAATAATAATAATAATAATATATAATAATAATATATATAATAATAATAATAATATATATAATAATAATAATAATAATATAATATAATAATATTAATAATAATTATTATTATATTATTATTATTATTATTATTATTATTATTATTATTATTATTATGACTAACTGAATCTAGCCATGCACAAGTCACCACCTCTCAATGATGTGGGCGATGGGAGGGTTAAGAATGTGGTTGGGGTTTGGGGGTTGAGAGGCCTTTCACGTAACAAGAATCAAATTTTTTTTATTTATTTATTTATTTTTAAATGGTGAAGCTCATATTTCGTTAACCACAAGTCTTTTACTACATTTATCAGATTTGATATACAGGGTGTACATAAAAGATAATTGGAAATTCTACGTTTAAAATTGATTATTATTCAATGTGCATTTATGATGTAGAAATAATAAAATGAAACAGATTTTAATGTTTTATTTCCTGGTAATATTATGTTGAAATCACCATTTAACAATAAAGAGTAGCACGTTAGCATGAATTTCATGAAAAAGATCAGTGAACAACTACCTAACGGAATGTAGTTTACTGCAATATAGTGTTAAAAACTTACGCTACACTACAATTTAAAAATTAGATTCAATAAACTACAATTTGAATATTTGATTCAATACGTTATAATTGCGAGGAATATTATGTCCAGTAAAGAAATGAATTAACTGAGTTTTTGAGGCATTTAAAACTACCATGTTTTCTCTGCCTCAATTAGAAATTCAAGAAAAATCAGAAATTAGCTGCTCCAAGACAGTCAATTTATTGCTGACGGTTGGGACATCTTTCAAGATGAAAGGAATATGAGAGGTGATGAAATTACAAAGAGGTTATTAATAGGAATACGGAAAAAGTTTAGGGGATAAGCCAAAGCACTAAGTAGTAACTATTAACAGAAAGTCTGAACTGTGGACGTCTACAACAGCTGTTAACGAAAGACGGGAAAGGAAATCAGCGAGGATAGATGCTGAAAGAGGAAAGTTGAGATATCAAAGCTTTGTCATAAAGTATAACGCAAACTTTATATAAGTCTAGCAAAGATTTACTGAAATGCCGAAGAGCAGAGTACCAAGAATCAGAGAAAAGAGGAAGAGCGCCTGGAGACCACTCCTTAAGGAATTCACACGACCTATCGAAGAAAAGATTAAAAGATATAAGATGTTTAAAAATCCTTCTGATAAGGATAGATTCGGAAACTTTGGAAAATTCTGAGGTCAAAGCAATGGAACGATAGTTAGAGGGTTTAGAAGGATCCACCTCCTTCGACACAGGCTAAATGAGCAAAAGCACAAAGGAAGGTTGAAGTTGATAAGCATAGACGAAATAGTTTCCCAAGACAGGGTACTAGTTCGGAAACACAAGTTTTAAGAATCACAGGAGGGATATACCATCAGGATCGTACGCCTTCCTAGTTCAGAAAGAGCAGAAATGAGATCTTTAAAAGAGATTACAATATTATGCATAAATAAGTTGGAGAACGATACAGAAGAAGGAATAGCTCCGGAATAGTCTAAAATGGAATTAAAGGAAATGGATTGAGCGAAAGTTCAACTCTAGCAGAAAGTAAACCGGCAATTGTGCTGTCGTAAGAATCTAGAGGAAAAAAATAGAAAGAAGAAAAAGTTGAGTTGACATTTTTTTGCAAAATGCCAAAAATAGTTTGAGGAAGAGAAGCCAGAATGATTACTGTATTTTCTACAGAGGAAATAAAAAAGGTTTTGTGTAACGGAGAACAAATTTTGAGCGAAATTACATAAAGGTCATAAAGGTGGCATTCATGAAGGGAACATCGAAAAGAAATAGCAATATATATATATATATATATATATATAATATATATATATATATATATATATATATATATATATATATATATATATATATATATATATATATATATATATATATATATATAATATATAATATATATATATGCCTTTGAGAAGTATAATAATGGAGATAAAAGAAACTTGCCATCTATACAACAAGTGAGTTTTCAAATGCCACCTTCTGAAAATGGAATTTTGTTTATCCTTTTTACTTATTAAAATTATAGTTAAATATTCTAAAAAACCTGAAAATGGAAGTGATAAAAATTGGAAAAGAAACACTTTCCATCAAAATGGGGATCGGGAAGGTTCTTCGCAAACAGGCTTACTGAATATTGGTCAAGGGTATCTAACCCTTTCGTATTGTCGGCTTTGAACAGTCTTCAACACTTAAAAAATCACAAACTAAACTTATAACTCCATCACTAGCCGCATTTTTTAAATACTTTCCTACATTCTCGAGAATTAGAATATGGGTCTACCAGCTCCTTGAATAGGGCTATTCCCATGAGTGGCAACAGACGTGTGAAAGCTCTCAATAAAAAAAAATAAAAAAAAAAAAACAAAGATATGATTTTTAAGTCTAACAACAACACTTAGAAGTTGGCATTTCTATCCATTTTCTTTTTCCTTAACCAGAAGGCTACAAACGCCATTTTGCTATTTACCCCCCCTGGAACATTTTTTTTCCAATTAAAATAATAACTCTCTGGATTTACGGGCACCTATTTTGGAAAAGATATCCAGGCAGCTGTAAGAAGAATTGAAGATATCATTTCGGACACCCTTGATGTAAAAGGAAAAGAATGTCATTTTCAGGTGACTCTACAAAAAAAATTTTTTTTTTTTTTTGAATTCAAACAATTAAATAGTTCTTACCAGTTTATCAGGTAAAAAACACTTTCCCATTAATATTTTATCTTTAAAGTTCATATTTGATACATATTTCTCCGTTTCTCAGCATCAAACCTTTTTTCAAAGAAGATTTACTTCAAGAGCTTAAAACGATAGAAAAGGTGTCGATTTTGACCTCTTTACAACTGAAGAATCCTTGAATAGATTGTTGCATCTCCTTAGCTGACTCGGCCTTTCAGACAGTTCTAGAACATGTAACGGAACAAGCACATCTAGCTGCCACCCTAACCCAGAGTCCCAGAGGACAAAGATTTTCAGTACTGGCTCAACTATCTGATACTGAATGAAAGGAAGATTTATAAGGGAGGTACGAGGTGATATTCTTCTGCTTTCCTTCAAGGGTGACTCAAAGATAAGTTATTGTACTTTGAATTTAAGAATTTATAAGAAGACAATGACTTTTAACAAATATTTCAGTTTAATCCACAAGTTTTTCGCATATATTCTTCAGAATTAATTAACATCCTTCCCAAATGCTTTTCACATAAGCGCCAATAGGATTTAATCAAAAAATCTATCTGGAAATTCCTACCTACCCCATCAACTCCCCCCCCCCCCAACCAGTTTGGTTCCAGTATCAAGTATATATATATATATATATATATATATATATATATATATATATATATATATATATATATATATATATATATATATATATATATATATATATATATATATATATATATAACAAAAAACGTTCTGTGTGCGTGTGTATATGTATGTGTCTGTTCGTGCGCGTGTGTGTATACAATCCTCGAGGACTCCCAATCTCATCTTTTTTATTTTTCTATTTTCAATTCGTTTCTTTCTACCTTTCGCGCGCGACCTTGTCCAAATAATAATAATAATAATAATAATAATAATAATAATAATAATAATAATAATAATAATAATAATAATAATAATAATAATAATGGAAAGAGAAATAATGAGAAAAGCAATATATATATATATATATATATATATATATATATATATATATATATATATATATATATATATATATATATATATATATATATATATATATATATATATATATATATATATATATATATATATATATATATATATATATATATATGAGTAGATTTTCCATACCTGCTTTCGCAATGACTAGCAAAAAAGAAGAGAAAAAGAAATAAAAAAAATAATAAGTGCCAACCAGTTGCAAAGCTGGGCATTACAAGGTCAGGTTGGGTAACCTGTGACCTAATTTATTGTTGGCTTAATAGGCCTATTTAATTTTACCATTTAAAAAACAACCTTTATTACCAAACGTACCATTTGCTATTGAGGGTTCATTGCTTATCTAATTTAATTAAAAAAACAATAGAAAAGGATACCAACAAAACACACATACATACATACATACATACATACATACACACATACACATACACACACCTGCATACACATAAAGTCGTATAGGTTTATGTGTCAAAAGTTCATTCCAAATATGTTTTTATTTTTAATTCATTTATTTCTTTTTTTTAATATTTTTAATTCATAATATTTTTTATTATTAAAAATGTTTTTCGTTATATATATATATATATATATATATATATATATATATATATATATATATATATATATATATATATATATATATATATATATATATATATATATATATATATATATATATATATATATATATATATATATATATATATCCTCTGGTGAGAAAAGGTGAGAGACCTAACAATTTCCACCAGAGTTGGGAATATACTTGAAATTTAGTCGTTAATGACCGGCATATCCCGATACACTGAGTTTGAAAGTGCGCAAGTCAAATGAAGTTTGAAAAGCAGACAAAGGGAGTGTGTTCCAGACTTTACCAGTTGAGTATATGTAAGATTGAGCATACCTTTTAAGTCAGGGGTCGGAGAGTTGGACAGAGAAAGGATGGGACTGTGTAGAAAGTAGTTTCGCACGAGCCCTTCTAAATAGAGTAGGTACTATGGACCGACTGGGGCCCCGGACCAGCCTAATAATCAGGGAAAACCGAGGTATACCTGGCAGGGTTAATTGCAAATTAAACTTATTAATGGTAGATTAAATCAAACAAAGTATAAGAAAATTAAGATTTTAATTCCATTATTCCTCCGTTACATATTGGGTGGGGCAAAATGAATGTAACATAAAAGAGGAAACAATTCATTCACTTAAATCACTATTCACTATCAGAATCTTTTTGAACATTTACTTCATAAGTTTTAGAATTTGAAGGATAAAATGTTCAGGAACAGAGGGCA
>SEYY01016245.1:0-21578 GCA_009176605.1 Armadillidium nasatum
ATATATATATATAATAATATATAATAAAAAATATTATATATATATATAATATAATATATATATATAATATATAATATATATATATATATATATATATATATATATATATATATATATATATATATATATATATATATATATATATATATATATATATATATATAATATATATATATATATATATATATATATATATATATATATAATATATATATATATATATATATATATATATATATATATAATATATATATATATATATAATATATATATATATATATATATATATATATATATATATATATATATATATATATATATATATATATATATATATATATTATATATATATATATATATATATATATATATATATATATATATATATATATATATATATATATATATATATATCTAATATATATATATATATATATATAATATATATATATATATATATATATATATATATATATATATATATATATATATATATATATATATATATATATATATATATATATATATATATATATATAGTATATATATATATATATATATATATATATATATATATATATATATATATATATATATATATATATATATATATATAATATATATATATATATATATATATATATATAATCTCGCGTCTGTTGAGCACTACCTCACTACCTCTCTTCCTAACTTTTTGCTTCTGTCTGAGACCGAGTTGGACAGGGATTCTTTCTCTAGCAATCTTAATGTCTCTAACTACAACTTTTTTCACAATGTCCGACTAAATGGTGGATTCTGTGAATATATTAACATTAACACTCCTGTGACACGTCTCGTAAATCTAGACTCTCCTAATTTCGACGTCTTATGGCTTAAAATCTGTCTTCCTACTACTACAATTATCTTGTGTTTCTGCTACTGCTCCCCTAATGGAACAGATTTTCCAATTTTTTTCAATACCTTACTAATACTCACGAGACTGTCACTTCTTCTCATCCAAATGCTGAAGTCCTCTATTTAGGGGATTTCAACGTACACCACACTGAGTGGTTGGGCTCCTCTCATACTGATACAGGTGAGAGGGAGGCCAAATCATTCAGGATTCTTAACGATCTGGAGCAATTGATTAGTGAACCCACACACATTCCAGATCGTCCTAACCAATTCTTGAATACACTTGATTTATACTTCAGCACTACTCCTTCTAGATATAAATACACCATTTTCCCTAATATTGGCAATTCTGACCATAATCTTTTAGCTCGTAATTATAATGCTTTCTCTCCAACAGCTCCACCATGCCCTAAACGTACTTTCTGGCACTTTAATCGGGCTAATTGGGGGGCAATGCGCCACTTCTTTGCTAACTATCATTGGAGTGAATCTTGCTTTGTCTCGGGGGACGCTTCTGTCTCTGCTGAAAAGGTAGGGGCCGTAATCCTTGACGGGATGGGCAGATTCATTCCATCTTCAACTAAATCTTTTTCTCCTTAAAATCCATGGTTCGATGACGGCAGTTCTCGTGGCCTTCGTGAGAGAGACAGTGCTTATCGTGAATGGAAAAAACTCTCTTTCTCCTATCACTCTCGCTAATTTTCATTCAGCTCGGAATCGTTGCAGGGATGTTCTTCGACGGACTAAGCATACTTTCATAAAAAGGAAGTGCGCTGACCTCCATGGCTCTCCTATCGATAAAAATTTCTGGCCTCTTGTCAAAAATATCTCTAACAACTTCTGTAAATTTGCCTTTCCTCCTCATATTCGCTCTGATGGTTATATTGCTAATACTCCTTCTGAAAAGGCTAATCTCTTCGGCCTCCTTTTTTCCTCTAATTCCACCCTGCTCGATTCAGGCATCCCTAATCCTACTCCCTCTCCTCTCAGCTGTTCCATGTCTCTGCCTGTAATTACTCATGATCAGGTGCATGGGCTTCTGAAATCTATGAACGTCAGGAAGGCTAGTGGCCCGGATAGCATTCCCCCTCGTGTTCTGAGGGAGTGTGCTTCCGAGTAAGCGCCTGTCCTCGTTCAGCTCTACTCTCTATGCCTTAATACTAATAATTTTCCTCAATGCTGGAAGCGTGGGTTTGTTCAACCGATAACGTAAAAAGGTAGTCGCTCTGACCTTTCTAACTATCGACCTATAGCTCTCACCTGTGTTCTATCTAAATTTTTAAAACTCTTCTCAACTCTCACTTCCGGGATCATCTGGAGTCTCATTCTCTTCTTTCTGATCACCAGTATGGCATTCGATGCTCGAGGTCAACTGGTGACATACTTTCCTATCTTACTGATCTATGGTCTTCTGACCTTAGGGACTTCGGGGAGTCTTGTGTGCGGGCGCTTGACATATCCAAGGCTTTTGATCGGTTGTGGCATGCGTCACTGCTCTCCAGGCTTCCCTCCTCCTCTTTGCTTACTATTGTCTAGTTTTCTCTCAGATCGTTCCATTTCGGCAGTTGTAAATGGAACTACCTCTTCCTCCTTTTCTGTCAACTGTGGTGTTCCTCAGGGTTCTGTTTTATCTCCAACCTTTTTCTTACTTTTCATTAACGATCTTCTCAACTGCACTTCTAATTCTGTTCACTCATTTGCTGATGATTCAACTCTATATTCTTCTACTCATTTCAAATCTGCTCCCTCTTTTGCTTCTAGAGTTGCTTCTCGTCTTCAACTTTCCGATTCTATTCTTGCCGATCTGAATGGGATTTCTCGGTGGGGTCATAGCAACCTTGTGAAATTCAACTCTTTAAAAACTCAACTTCTTCACAACTCCCTCTCAAAAACACCTCCTAACTTTCATATCCTCTTCGATGGTTCTCCCGTCTCACCTGTAAATAACATTAACATTCTTGGTCTAAACATAAACAACAAACTATCTTGAAAACCACATATCACAATGGTTGCTAATACGGACTCTAAGAAGCTGGGAGTTCTGTTCAGATTGCGAGAATTTTTTCTTCTGAAAAGTTACTCGAAATATATAAGAGTCATATTCGCCCTTGTATGGAGCACTGTTCTCACATTTGGGGGGGGGGCTCCGGCTCCTCCTCTCTTCTGGATAGAGTTGAGTCAAAAGCTATGAGATTAATAAACTGTCCCCTACTTTCAAACTCTCTTGACCCTCTGTCTCTGCGACGTGACGTTGGCGCGCTATCTCTTTTCTACAGGTACTATAATGGCAGGTGCTCGAGGGAATTGGCCTCTCGCATTCCTCCACCATTGCGTCGTCCTCGTTGCACAAGGGATGCCCTGCTTTCTCACCAATTTTGTGTGGACGTTGGAAATCCCAGGCTAGCAAGTTGTGGTACTTCTTTCTTTCCAGCCACCTCTATTCTGTGGAACTCTCTACCTTCATCTATTTTTCCTCTTGTATTTAATCTTTCACTCTTCAAGGCTTCCGTCTGCGCCCACCTGAGGGCTGTACGTTAGGTGTGTATGTGTTAAACGAATTCTCTCTATGTGTGCGTGCCCCCTCCTTGAAATGGGCTCTGCCCATGAGCGGTGGCGTTCTGTAAAATATATATATATATATATATATATATATATATATATATATATATATATATATATATATATATATATATATATATATATATATACATGTATATTACTTCAGTACTCTTTCAAATTGGAAAGAGTAATGAAGTATGGAGTCATCAGCATAGGAGTGGATAGGAGATGAAGTAACAGAGAGGTCATTAATGAAAAGTAGAAAAAGTGTTGTGATAGGACAGACCCTTGAGGAACACCACTATTAATAGATTTAAAGGAGAAGCGGTTACCGTCTACAACTACTGCTATAGAACGACCTGAAAGGAAATCAGAGAGAAGGTCACAGAGAGAAGGATAGATTCCGAAAGAGGGAAGTTCGGAAATCAAAGATTTGTGCTAGACTCTATCAAAAGCTTTCAATATGTCTAGAGCAACAGCAAAAGATTCATCGAAATGCCGAAGAGCGGAAGACTAAGAGTCAAATAGAAGGGAAAGGAGATCACCAGTAGAGAGTTTCTTACGAAAGCCATACTGGCGATCAGAGATAAGATTAGAAGAATTGAGATGTTTCAAAATCTTCTTTTTATGGATCGATTCTAAAACTTTAGAAAGAACGGAGGTTAAAGAACAGGGACGATAGTTAGAGGGTTGAGAGAGGTCCCCCTTCTTCGGCACTGGTTGAATGAGTACATGTTTCCAGCAAGAAGGGAAGGTTAAAGTAGAAAAACATAGACCAAAAAGTTTACCAAGGCAGGGTGCAAGCTCAGAAGCACAAGTTTTGAGAACCACAAGAGGGATACCATCAGGACTATACTCTTTCTTAGTGTTAAGCTCAGAGTGAGCAGAAATTACGTTTTTAGAAGAAATTATAATTTTTGATATAAATGTGTTTGAGGGGCTTGAAAGAGTAGGAAGAGCTTCGGAATCGTCTAAGGTTGAATTAGAAGCAAACGTTTGAGCGAAGAGTTCAGCTTTAGGGGATGGCAAAACAGCAGTTGCACCATCAGAAGTTACTAAGTGAGGGAAAGAGGAAGAAGCAAAGTTAGACTTGAAATTTTTGTCAAAATGCCATAAAGGGCGAGAGGAAGTAGTACCAGAAAGATTTTTGCATTTTAATCGGAGAAAGGAGTTTTTAGTGTTACAGGTAGGAACCGACCGGGGCCTCGGCCCCGGCCCCGGCCCCGGCCAACCCCGGCCATTTTTACTGACCCCGGCCCCGGCTAAAAATCAGGGAAAACCGGGGTTGCCGGCCGGGGTTAAAATGGCAAATTATACAAAAAAAAAAAAATTTCTTTTTTTTATTTTCAGCCGATTCTGCTGAAACTTTCAGTGTATATAGATTTTTTACCGGTAAGAAAAGTCCCTTTCTAGCGTTTTTCCGAGTCTATTACGGTTAAAAAAAAATTTTTTGTGGAAATTTTACCCTTTTTCAATAGAATGGTGGTGCCAAACCACTTTTTATAATGAGCTGAAAGTTGGACTATTTATTCAAAATTATATGGGCTACAAAAGCCTCTAACAGACTTTTGTTTCCAGAGTTATAGAAAAAATGTTATAAGCCAAAAACTGACCAACTATAGAAAAAAAAAATTTTAACTAAAAAAATCCACCTTTTCAGACAAAATCTTTTTTTTAAAAATACAACTATAACATTTCCTATTTTTGGTGTGTATAGAGGAGGGGTGGGGCTACAAATTCCTCTATGTACTTTATTCGATGACATTCGTTGGTTTTGAGATATAGCCTTCAAAAAGGTCCATTTTTGGCCAAATTTCAAAAATTCCCAAAGTTTGAGAGGGCTATATCTCGCTTCAAACAAAGGGCATTTAAAAATGCACTAAATAAAAATTGTTGCCCTGTTCCTCTTCTAAACAATATTCAACAAAAATAAAAAAAAAAAAGTAGCATTTTTTTTTTTAATAATTTTTTCCTCCAGAAGGGTACGATTTTTGCAAAAAAAAATTTCTTCTAGACGTGATATTAAAAATCTATTCCCACCAATGCAAGAAATTGGGGCAAAGGTATTCAGTTAAATTTTCAGCTCATGTGGACCAGTGGTTTGACCCAGTTATTCATTTTTTTCAACTTTGGGTCCAAATAAGTTTCAAACCGTTATAGACTCAAAAAAATGCTCGAAATCAACTCAGAACTTCGTGAAAAAATTCACATATTTTGAAAATTTCAGCTCAATCATTTGCAAAATTAAGAAAATTAAGATTTTTTTCTTTTCTGTTTCTTTTGACCGCTCCTTTTCTGCTAGTGAATGTTCATCTTTGTGTTTTGATTTTAGATACTCCAAAAAGATTTGGTTGAAATTTTTTTTTACTTGTAGCACCCGGAGGTTCTCTTCTAATTTTCTGACTGCAGATGTTACATTTAGCTATTTCGAGCCTATCCTGAAACATTGTAAAGTATTCAAATACTGCAGAAGCTGATCTTTTAGCCATATTGACTGAAAGTATAAACAAAATAATAATTTTTAAATAATGCAGCTAAATGATACAAGTTTGATACATAGAAATAAAATAACAATGATATGTATAAATTGATAATATGTTAAATAAATGATAATATGTTTAATAAATTGATAATATGTTAAATAATATGTTAAATTGATAATTTTATATCTTACATTTTTTCAAACTTTACCTTTGGGTCTTACCTAGGTAAACGTGTTAAATCACTATTATGAATTAGAATAATTTTTTTTTAATTTTTGTACTTTTTTTAAACTTTAACTATACAAAACTGTAATTTTCTGATTTTTTTTTAGAGAAAATGCATGTAATCATTAATTTAAGTGAATGTTGGCTATTCTACTCCTTCCTTACAATTAAATAAACCTTATATCTAATTTTCTTAACCTAAAATTTCAGTGCTTTTGACCTCTTTACAAATTTTAGGAAACCCCGGCCATAACCCCGGCCCCGGCCCCGGTCGGTTCCTAGTTACAGGGAATAGATTTTGCATGATTCCGGGATGAAATAAGTTGCGTGAGTTTCTGGAGTTTGAAGACTACGGTAGTCCCTAAAGGCAGCATCCCTGTGGCGGATAGCATGAGAACAAGCAGAGTTATACCAAGATTTATTAGGTTTAGTGGAAGGGAGAGAGTATGGAATTTACGCCTCCATGCCAGAGAGAATCACCTCTATTATGCGCTCTGCACACTCAGAATGACCCGTCCCACGGAAACAGTAATCATTCCATGGAAAATCAGAGAAGTATAACCGTAAGTCAAACCAATTAGGGGCACCGAAATGCTAGAAACGTCTCTTCTCCGAAGGCGGGGGTCGTTCTTGTGAAAGACTTGAAGAAACAGGACAAAATACAGAGATAAGAAGGTGATTGGATGAATCGAGAGGATGAACGAGATTAACAGTGTAAGGAAAAGGATAAGAAGTTAAGAAATGATAAAGAGTGGGAATGAATATATATTTATATTTATATATATTTATAAATATCTGTTACCTAATTTTATCCAACGATTTATTATATTTCTAAAAGCCTTATTTAGTTAATAAGACAATTAAGAGTAAATAATAATTGATTGAACGCAAAAAATTTACTTGTCTGGTTTTATCTTTGCTAATTTGATCAATCAGCTGTTTAAAAGTAATACCAACATTTGCTTTTCTTTTACAAAAACTATATATTTATAAATAAAAGTTTGATATATATTTAGCTATTATAAATATGCGAGAAATAGTATAATAAATCATGCCATTTGATTTCATTAAGTAATATAGGCAAATAAAGAAATAACCCGTTCATACGTTATAAATTTTGAAGGTTAAGTTGGCACATAACTATTTCATATATGTTGTATTGTTTATTTTATATTTATTAAGCTTTTATATGAAGAATAAGTAAGAAGATATGTTGTAAATATTGTATTATAAATATTTATATTATTGGTTAAGTTGTTATGTTACGCTAAGAAGATCCCTATTTAAAATGTGACAAGAGTAAAAGATCTGCAACCAGTATGATTGTAATGAATAAATATTTTTATCTTCTGAATATTACAAGATTGTTAAGATGAATTATGAAGATAATAAACACTTTTATATTGTCAAAGTCGAGGGGGCCAATAACTTTAAAAGTATCAAATATTATATAATAGTGAGAGAGCATCCTAAATGTTTAATCGTTGCGATCTCAGTCTATATATATTTATATACATGTTTAATTTTAATTATCATAGATTTCAGTTTCAATAGATCTTTGGAAAATAAATTAAAGAAAGATAATGAAACTGAATTTAGTGTGGCTCCATTAAGAGTTAATCACCAAAAATGAGAATCCATATCCCTATAAATATAAGTTTTTACCCTCAGGGATTAAGATTCTTGAAGAGTTCTGCCAGCGCCCTACCTAGGGAAACGATCGTTGTCCTGTCAAGCTCGCCGCCCAATCTGTCTACACACGCACCAAGTTTTAAATAACATCTGCGAGATATTATTATAATTATTATTATTCACAAACTTAATCTTTTTATAGTTCTTTTAAATTTTCTATATTTCAGCTCTTTATATTATTATTATTATTATTATTATTATTATTATTATTATTATTATTATTATTATTCATTTATATTATCATTATTTTTATTTTTATACTTATTATTATTATTATATTATTATTATTATTATTATTATTATTATTAGTAGTAGTAGTAGTAGTAGTAGTATTTTTATTTTTACTATTATCATTATTATTATTACTATTATTATTATAAATTTATTCATTACCCATTTAATAATCTTCTTATAATTATCATTTCCTCCTTCGAGCAAAGACTTCTGCAGAGGTTTATTATTATTATTAGGCATAAAATTAGTTAAGGGAACATTTAAACCAAATAGGAAGAAGGCATGAAATAGGAAGAGGTGGCCTTTTAAGCTTAAAGCAAAGTTGATCTTATAAAAATATGAGCATTAAGATTAAATTATAAGCAGGTGCCTTTACGCTTAAAACACAAGTTTGAAAGATCCAATCCAATCTAAAAAAAAAAAGATTTTAATTTTCCATCGACTGAACTAACATTTGCAACATAGATACATTTTTTAAATCTATGAACTTTCGATTTCCGACGTTTTTCTGAGTCTCTCAAGGTTTAAAAGTTATAGGTGTTCAAAATTCAAAAAAGAGAATGAATAGAAGTCGTAAACCAAGCGTTCGATGATCCAAAAACTCCCCTATGCATTCTCAGCCCCAATTTGTACAACTTAAATGTTGGACTTTTTTGATAACTTTTGATACCAATTGATTACAGAAGTGCAAATATATTTTTTTTTTAAATTGTTAAAAATAAACCCTTCCTGTGAAAAAAATAAATTAAAAAAAAAAAAGCTTTACGTGAAAAGTTTTTTAAATTTGGCAGGTATTTAGAAGAGTGACAAAGTTAAAACTTTTCTTTAAGGCACATTTAAAACTTATTTGTTTGGTTTGAGTAACACCTTCTGAAACTTTATTAATTACGAAATTTCGCCGAAAATTGGCCATATTCGATAAGCTATATCTCGAAAAGAACAAACAGCAATGAATAAAGAATTTGTAGAAATTTGTAGCCCTGTCCATCATCTATAGACCTTCCAAAAATTAAAGACTTTTAATTTACATTTTTTTTAAAAAAAAAAATTTGTCCGAAGGTTTTGTTTTCAAAATTGGAAAAAAAAATTCGACACCTGGTCAAGTAGGAGTATATAACTTTGCTTCTGTAACACAAAGAACAAAACTCTGTTAGAGGTTTTTGTAGAAAATATATATAGGAATAAACGTACCAAATTTCAGACCAGAAAATTTTTTACGTGGCCTCATCGTAGATTTAAACATACCTTACATTTTCAAAAAACTTTTAAACAGTTACTCCCTCGTAAAAACATTAGTAATGGAGTTTTCCGCCGGGAAACAAATTTCAAAATGTATATTTTAACATATATAAAACAAAATGTATATATTGAAAATTTCAGGAAAATCACATGAAAATAAAAAAAATTTCCACATTGGATTCTTCCATAAAATTGAAATTTGTTAAGGTTCCATTTAGGCCTAAGAACCGGTTTAACACTTGCGCATTAGACAAAAGAATTCTTTTTCATGGAGATATTTGTAAGGATTAAAACAAAATTTAAAGTTGTATTCTTCCCAATAATTTTTACCTTATTGCTATTATGCTTCTTTATGTAATTATTATTATTATTATTATTATTATTATTATTATTATTATTATTATTATTATTATTATTGTTACTATTATTATTATTATTTTATTATTATTATTATTATTATTATTATTATTATTATTATTATTATTATTATTATAGTTATGATCATTATATTATTATTATTATTATTATTATTATTATTATTATTATTATTATTATTATTATTATTATTATTATTATTATTATTATTATTATTATTATTATATTATTATTATTATTATTATTATTATTATTATTATTATTATATTATTATTATTATTATTATTATTATTATTATTATTATTATTATTATTATTATTATTATTATTATTATTATTATTATTATTATTATTATTATTATTATTATTGTTATTACTGCTACTATTATTATTTTTATTATTATTTGTATATAATAATAATATTATTATTATTATTATTATTATTATTATTATTATTATTATTATTATTATTATTATTATTATTATTTCATTTTGGCGTTTTAACAATACATGCTCTACGCAATGTTAATTTATTTCAGAACAGAGGGATCTTTACGTTTAACTTCATTAAATTAGTAACAAAATAGGTAAATCTACAGGATTTTTTTTTAATATATTTTACTAAAAAATAAAAAAATAAATATAATTCAAATTTCTATTACAAAAAAACTTTATTTTCAGTAAATATTTTAGGCAATGTACGTAGAATGACAGATTATATTCGCATCTTAATAAAAAATCAAAATTTTCTAACATAATAAGCAAAAAGTTTATATATATTTAACACTATAAAAATATACAATTTCATTAAATAAAATAATCGAATATTACTATATATAAAATGTATTTTACATAGGGCACCTTAATAGCACAGAAGTGGATACAAACTATGTCCATACAGTCAAAACTAAAGCAATTATCATTCCATGGGAAATCACAGAATTACAACTGCAAGTCAGACCGGTTAGCAGCACCGAAGTGCCACTAACATCTCCTCGCCGAAGGTGTGGGTCGTTCTTGCGGAAGACTTGAAGAGTCAGAACAAGATACGCAGATAAGAAGGTGATCGGATGAACCCAGAAGAGGAAAGAGTTTAACAGTATAAGGAGAAGGATTAGAAGTTAGGAAAAGGTCTAGAATGTTGGGTTCATCATCAAGGCAATCAGGGATACGGGTAGTGAGTTGAACCAACTGCTCAATGTTGTTCGGGATAGAAAAATTGAAAGCGAGTTCACCGGCTGGATCATGAAAACTAGATGAAAGCCACTGGCGGTGTTGAACATTGAAATCACCTAAAACGATGATTTCATAGAAAGGAGAAGAAGATAGAATGTGCTCTATTTTTAAGTTTATATAGTCGAATAATTTTTTATAGTCAGTAGAATTAGGAGATAAATAAACTGAACAAATAAATTTAGTAGTAGAATTGCAAGATAGTTTAAGACATAAGATAGAAAATTCAGTAGACTCCAAATGAGAGACACGAGAGCAAATAACATCGTTGCTCACTTATGCGCAACAACCGCCTTTGGCTGAAAATTGAGGATAGAGTCAGTAGGAGGTAACAGAATAAGGTTTGCTGTCAGCACACTCAAGCACCTGATTTTCTGTTAGAAACAAGAGATGAGGTTTAGAAGAAGAGAGATGGTGTTCGACAGAGGGGAAATTAGAAAAAAGACCTCGAATGTTGCAGAAATTAATGAAGAAGACCGTGCACCGGTGCAAGCCGGAAGCTGGGTCGTGTAGGCACCATCCTCATCCTCAGAGGCTGCCAGCTCCCAAATGATGATGGGGTGAGGGGTGGACGAGGGACATTCTTTGGATGCCGCCCCTCGCAACATCTCCGAGGCAGCTGTGGGTTTCGCCATTTTGATTTGTTTTATAAAGGTAATGCAAGAGTAAGAGCTTGTAAAATGTGGGAACGTGTGATGAATTGGGGTGGAGAGATAGTTGGAGCATAGAAACTCCAGAGTGAGGCGGAGGTACGCTAGAGACCCCCTGAAAAGGTGAAACGCGAAAAGGAACGAAACAAACGGCATCGGAGTGAAACGGAATGGTCTAGCCCATCCTATCACTCTGTGGGTTATGTCCAATGGGGGGTACTTGCATCGCTTCCGACGGCACTACGTCCTCCCACAAATATATATATATATATATATATATATATAATATATATATATATATATATATATATATATATATATATATATATATATATATATATATATATATATATATATATATATATATATATATATATATATATATATATATATATATATATATATATATATATATATATATATATATATATATATATATATATATATATATATATATATATATATATATATACAGAGGTAGGCAGTAACGCGTTACATGTAACGGCGTTACGTAACGGGCGTTACAAATGTAACGAGTAACGGTAACGCTTCAAAGGGTTTTAAAATGTAACGCTGTAACGGTAACGCTACCCCATTTTAACAAATTATAACGGGGTTTTCCGTTACTCGTTACTCGTTACATCCTACACACGAAACTCCACTGTGTTGACATTTTTGTTTATTTTTATGGAAACGAATTTTAATTTTTCAAGATTTTTAAATATATATATATATTATATATAATATATATATATATATATATATATATATATATATATATATATATATATATATATATATATATATATATATATATATATATATATATATATATATATATATATATATATATATATATATATATATATATATATAAATGTTCTATCTAAAATTTTTGAAACTCTTCTCAACTCTCATTTCCTGGATCATTTGGAGTCTCATTCTCTTCTTTCTGATCACCAGTATGGCTTTCGACGCTCGAGGTTAACTGGTGACATACTTTCCTATCTTACTGATCTATGGTCTTCTGCCCTTAGGGATTTGGGGAGTCTTGTGTGGTGGCGCTTGACATATCCAAGGCTTTTGACCGGGTGTGGCATGCGTCACTGCTCTCCAAGCTCCCCTCCTTTGGGTTTCCTCCTTCTCTTTGCTTACTATTGTCTAGTTTTCTCTCAGATCGTTCCATTTCGGCAGTTGTAGTTGGAGCGACCTCTTCTTCCTTTTCTGTCAACTGTGGTGTTCCTCAGGGTTCTGTTTTATCTCCAACCTTATTCTTACTTTTCATTAACGATCTTCTCCACTGCATTTCTAACTCTGTTCACTCTTATGCTGATGATTCAACTCTGCATTCTTCTACTTATTTCAAATCTACTCCCTCTTTTGCTTCCAGACTTGCTTCTCGTTTCCAACTTTCCGATTCCATTCTTGCTGATCTGGATGGGATTTCCCGGTGGGGTCATAGCAACCTTGTAAAATTCAACTCTTTAAAAACTCAACTTCTTCACATCTCCCTCTCAAAAACACCTCCTAACTTTCCTATCCTCTTCGATGGCTCTCCCGTCTCACCTATAAATAACATTAACATTCTTGGTCTAAACATAAACAACAAACTGTCTTGGAAACCACATATTACAATGGTTGCCTCTAAGAAGCTGGGAGTCCTGTTCAGATTGCGAGAATTTTTTTCTTCTGAGCAGTTACTCCAAATATATAAGGGTCTTATTCGTCCTCATATGGAGTACTGTTCTCACATTTGGGGGGGCTCCGGCTCCTCCTCTCTTCTGGATAGGGTTGAGTCAAAAGCTAAGAGATTAATAAACCGTCCCCTACTTTCAAACTCACTTGACCCTCTGTCTCTGCGACGTGACGTTGGCGCGCTATCTCTTTTCTACAGGTACTACAATGGCAGATGCTCGAGAGAATTGGCCTCTCGCATTCCTCCATCGTTGCGTCGTCCTCGTTGCACAAGGGGTGCCCTGCTTTCGCACCAATTTTGTGTGGACGTGGGAAATCCCAGGCTGGCCCGTTGTGGTACCTCCTTCTTTCCAGCCACCTATATTCTGTGGAACTCTCTACCATCATTTATTTTTCCTCCTGTATTTAATCTTCCACTCTTCAAGGCTTCCGTCTGCGCCCACCTGAGGGCTGTGTGTTAGGTATGTGTGTGTGTGTTTGAATGAGCTTTGTGCATGTGTGTGTGCTCCCTCCTTGAAAAGGGCTCTGCCCGTGAGTGGTGGCGTTCTGTAAAAAAATATATATATATATATATATATATATATATATATATATATATATATATATATATATATATATATATATATATATATATATATATATATATATATATATATATATATATATATATATATATATATATATATATATATATATATATATATATATATATATATATATATATATATATATATATATATTACTATAAATAAAATCCTTGTCTTTCTTTTTTTAATTTTATTTATGCTCAATATGGTTAATGAAAATTATTATTCATTTATTATTAAGTGATTAACTATGTTTAAATAGATCCTAATTATTACTATTATTATTATTATTATTATTATTATTATTATTATTATTATTATTATTATTATTATTATTATTATTATTATTATTATTATTATTATTATTATTATTATTATTATTATTATTATTATTATTATTATAATTACCTAACTTTACAATACATTATTACTGTCAATTTTTTATTATTATTTCCATTATCATTATTAATATTAATAATATCTACTCTTAATACTTTGCATACCGTCCAATAAAATTAAACAATGTTGAAAGAAGATCGGCTAACTAGGGTTCAAAGTGAAGCACAATTCAGATAATCTTCTACGTTTATTAAAAAAATTTTTTTTTTTTTTTTTTTTTTATACTCTACACCATATCCCGCAAATGCAGGGTGGTGTCGGCTGCAGAGCTTCATATTCCTGCAGCCGTACTTGGGAAGAAAAAAAAACTGGTTTAAAAGGTTCCCAGCCTTTAGAACCAGGCGAAGAATAATTCCTCATTTGTTCTGACTACGTCGAAATCCCAATCCTTTTCTACCAGAAGTTATCTAGAAGTTTCAATTAAAAATTTTATTGCTTCACGGACGATTTTGATTTAAAATTATTTAAAAGACCTCTTCCGAAAATTTTGTTGCTTCACATATGATTTTGATTTAAAATTACTAAAAGACCTCTTTCGAAAATTTTGTTGCTCCTCTTGATAGTTTAAATATTAATTTTGAATCAACTTATTTTAATTCCAAATGTTAAATTCATTAAATTTTAAATATTTTCTTCGACTAATAAAATTTTTCAATTACTTCTAAATAATAATCTGGATTCTTGCATTCAATCTATTCTTTTCTTTCTTCCTCTCTCTGGCTCTTCTCTATTCTTCTTTCCCAGCTGTTTCTAACACGTCCGAATTCCACCGTAGTCAGATCATATATATTAAAAAAATAATTTATAAAAAATTTCAAATATGGATAATATTGCATCACTAAATTCCATAAATGTATATCATTTATTGCACTAAACTTATATAATGAAACTTAAAATATATACAACAATTTTAAAAACTATATTTATATTATTTGGTCAATGATAGTAATATAAATTGTACTTTTTGAATAAAAGTTTAAAAACTGTTAGTTAATTCAATGATTTAATCGTCAGCAGTAAATATGTATACATATGATCATGTACGAAAACTGTAAACTAATAATTAAGCCCGAAACTGACCAAAAGTAACGCGTTACATGTAACGGGCGTTACATGTAACGAGTAACGGTAACGCTTCAAAGGATTTTAAAATGTAACCATGTAACGGTAACGCTACCCAATTTCATGTAACGATTCCCATCTCTGTATATATATATATATATATTATATATATATATATATATATATATATATATATATATATATATATATATATATATATATATATATATATATATATATATATATATATATATATATATATATATATATATATATATATATATATATATATATATATATATATATATATATATATATATATATATATATATATATATATATATATATATATATATATATATATATATATATATATATATATATATATATATATATATATATATATATATTACAAAGAGAGTGTATTTAAATAGGTTTCTGTTTATGCCGATAAAAAAATTTTATTTAACTATTCTATTTAACGAATGCATTTTGCTTTATGAGTAAAAATTCCAATTTTTGTCTTTTCTTTTCTTAGTGCCATAATAAATCTCTTGTTCAGCACTTTCGATCTCAATGAAAATTTTTCTGACATTAACACATCTAAATTTATTGACTGAAGTGATGTGTCTCGCAGTGATAAAATATTTACAGCCTGAATTTACATAATTTTCGAAGTCTTGGGCGTTATGAAGCGCTGTTCGAGCAATGAATATAAATTTTGTTGTGATTTATACGGAAGCAAAATTGATGAAGCTCATTTTTGCGCTTATTGATTACTTTTTTTACTTCAGGGAACAAACAGAATGCGAATTCAATAGAAGCATTTCTGAAGATTAAAAATATATATATATATATATATATATATATATATATATATATATATATATATATATATATATATATATATATATATATATATATATATATATATATATATATATATATATATATATATATATATATATATATATATATATATATATATATATATATATATATATATATATATATATATATATATATATATATATATAT
Source organism: Armadillidium nasatum (assembly GCA_009176605.1). NCBI lineage: Eukaryota > Metazoa > Arthropoda > Malacostraca > Isopoda > Armadillidiidae > Armadillidium > Armadillidium nasatum. Next base: position 16,365 of record SEYY01016245.1, read on the forward strand.
ATATATATATATATATATATATATATATATATATATATATATATATATATATATATATATATATATATATATATATATATATATATATATATATATATATATATATATATATATAATAGGGTGGTTAAATTTTAAGGGCTGATGTTGATTTTGAATAAAACACAAATTACTTAGGAATTTATTGTCATTTCTTTTTATTATGATAATATGGTATGGTTCAATTATGTATGGAACAAAATATCGGCCAAATGGCCGCCGCGACCTCGGCGGCACACCTCCATCCGATGGTCCAAATTTTCGATGACGCTGAGGCATAATTGGGGTTCTATGCCGTTAATGTGCCGAATTATCTCATCCTTTAGCTCTTGAATTGTTGCTGGCTTATCGACGTACACCTTTTCTTTCAAATAACCCCAAAGAAAGAAGTCCAACGGTGTCAAATCACATGATCTTGGCGGCCAATTGACATCGCCACCACGTGAGATAACACGGCCATTGAATTTGTCGCGCAAAATAGCCATTGTTTCGTTAGCTGTGTGGCAAGTGGCACCGTCCTGTTGAAACCACATATCGTCCACATCCATACCTTCCAATTCGTGCCATAAAAAGTTCGTTATCATCTCACGATAGCGAACACCATTCACAGTAACTGCCTGACCGGCCTCATTTTGGAAAAAATACGGCCCGATGATGCCGCCAGCCAATAAACCACACCAAACAGTCACTCTTTGTGGGTGCATTGGTTTTTCGACAATCACTCTTGGATTAGCATTCGCCCAAATGCGGCAATTCTGCTTATTGACGAATCCACTGAGGTGAAAATGTGCCTCATCACTGAAGATGATTTTCCTCGAAAATTGATCATCCACTGTTGCCATTTCTTGCCACCATTCTGACCATTGACGACGTTTTGTATGGTCAAGAGGCTTTAGTTCTTGAGTCAATTGCACCTTGTAAGCGTTTAAATGCAAGTCTTTATGCATAATGTTCATCAACGACGAGCGTGAGAGGTGCAATTGTTGGGCACGACGACGAGTTGAAGTGGATGGCTCCTCAGCCACACTATCGCGAACAGCAGCAATATTTTCTGCAGTACGAGCTGTACGAGCATGCACTGGTCTTTTCAAATCTCCTACAGACCCGGTTTGCTCAAATTTTTTCACGATTTTTCCGATTGTACGCACATTTGGACGATTAAATTGACCAAAAAAATCACGAAGTGCACGATATGCATTTTGATTTGAACGCCCATTTTCATAATAAGCCTGAATAACTTTAACACGTTGCTCCATTGTGTATCTTTCCATGGTTCAAATTGAGTAAGTCTGAAATTGAAAAAAGTCAAATGAAATGCAGTAAAAAACTTGACGTTTAGGTGTGGTTCACATTCAACATCGGCCCATACAATTTAACCACCCTTTATATATATATATATATATATATATATATATATATATATATATATATATATATATATATATATATATATATATATATATATATATATATATATATATATATATATATATATATATATATATATATATATATATATATATATATATATATATATATATATATATATATATATATATATATATATATATATATATATATATATATATATATATATATATATATATATATATATATATATATATATATATATATATATATATATATATATATATATATATATATATATATATATATATATATATATATATATATATATATATATATATATATTTACAGATAACAACCACTTACGAACACAGCCCTTTTCGAATAGGGGGCCCATACAAAAGAAAGAAAACCAACTCAAACTTGAACCTAACGCACATCTCTCAGGAGGAAAATATATGTAGTAGAGAGTTCCACAGAACAAAGGTGTGTGGAAAGAAGGGGTATCACTACGGGATAACCTGAAATTTCCAACATCCAGACAAAATTCGTGCGAAAGCTGGGCACTCTTTGTGCATCGAGGACGAAGCAACGGTGAAGGAATGCGAGAGGCCAATTTCTTTGAGCACCTGCCATTGGGGTACCTATAGAAAATTGAGAGCGCTGCAACGCAGCGTGGCAAAGATAGGGGGTCAAAAGAGCTTGAAAGTAGGGGACAGTTTATTAATCTTTTAGCTTTTGACTCAACGCTGTCCAGAAGAGAGGAGGAGCCTCCCAAGTGTGAGAACAGTATGAAATACAAAGGGGAATAAGACACTTTTATAATTGGTGTAACTGCTCAGAAGAAAAATATTCTCGCAACCTGAACAGAATTCCCAGATTCTTAGAGGTCGCTTTAGCAATCATTGTGATTTGTAGTTTCCAAGACAATTTATTGTTTATGTTTAGACCAAAAATGTTAATGTTACTTACAGGTGAGACTCGAGAAACATAGAAGAAGAAATGAAATTTGTGAAGTGTTTTTGAGAGGGAGATCTGAAGAAGCTGAGGTTTTAAAGAGTTGCTATACATATATATATATAAATATATATATATATATATATATATATATATATATATATATATATATATATATATATATATATATATATATATATATATATATATATATATATATATATATATAAATTACAAATCGAAATCACTCACGCAGAGCCCTTTTTAAGGAGGGGACACATACAAAGGAAGAAAACTCGCTCAAACTCATACCTAATGTACATCCCTCAGGTGCGCTATGACAGAAGCCTTGCAGAGTGGAAGATTAAATACGGAAGGAAAAATAGATGAGGGTATAGAGTTCCACAGAACAGAGCTGGTTCGAAAAGAAGGAGGCACCACAAGAAGATAGTGATATATATATATATATATATATATATATATATATATATATATATATATATATATATATATATATATATATATATATATATATATATATATATATATATATATATATATATATATATATATATATATATATATATATATATATATATATATATATATATATATATATATATATATATATATATATATATATATATATATATATATATATATATATATATATAAAGTTGGAGATAAAACAGAACACTGAGGTTTCCTACGTCCATAAAAAATTCGTACGAAAGCAGTACTCAATAAAAAGGCGAATAATACCCTTATATATTTGGAGCAACTGTTCAAAAGGAAAAAAATTCTCGAAACCTGAACAGAATTACCAGCTTGTTAAAGGCCGCTATAGCAATCATTGTGATATGTGGTTTTCAAGACAGTTTATAGTCTATGTTTTGACAAAGAATTTTAATGTTATTTAAAGGTGAGACGGGAAAGCCATCGAAGAGGAAAGGAAAGTTGGGAGAATTTTTTTGAGAGGGAGATGTGAAGAAGTTGAGTTTTTAAAGAGTTGAATTTCACAAGGTCGCAATGATCCCACCGGGAAATCCAATCCAGATCGGCAAGAATAGAATCTTAAAGTTGAAAACGAGAAGCAACTCTTGAAGAAAAAGAGGGAGCAGATTTGAAATGAATAGAAGAATGTAGACTTGAATCATCAGCATAAGAATGAACAAAGTTATAAGTGCAATTGAGAATATCGTTAATGAAAATTAATAAAGTTATAGATAAAACAGAACCCTGAAGAACACCACAGATGATAGAAAAGGAAGAAGAGATCGCTCATCTACAAGTGCCGAAATGGAACGATCTGAGGGAAAACTAGACAAGAGTAAGCAAAGGAAAGATGGAAACCCAAAGAAAGGGAATTTGGAGAGCAGTGACTCATGCTATACCTGGTCAAAAGCCTTGGATATGTCAAGCGCCACCACACGAGACTCTCTGATGTCCCTATGTGCAGAAGACCATAGATCAGTAAGATAGGAAAGTATGTCACCAATTGACGTCGAACGTTTTAAGCCATACAGGTGGTCTAAGAGAAAAGAATGAGACTCCAAATGATCCCGGAAATGAGAGTTGAGGAGAGTTTCAAATATTTTAGACAGAGCATAATTGAGAGCTATAGGTCGATAGTTAGAAGGGTCAGAGAGGCTACCATTTTTCGGGATTTGCTGAACAAATGCACGCTTCCAGCATTGAGGAAAAGTATTTGTATTAAAGCATAGAGAGTAGAGCTGAACGAGGACAGGCCCCAACTTAGAAGCACACTCCCTCAAAACATGAGTAGATATGCCATCAGAAACACTGGGCTTCCTGGAGTTCATAGATTTCAGGATTCCATGCACCTGATCATAAGTAATTACAGGTAGAGACATGGGACACCTGAGAGGAGAAGGAGTAGGAAGAGTGATGCCAGATTCCAGCAGGATGGAATTAGATGAGAAAAGGAGGCCGAAAAGATTAAACTTTTCAGGGGGATTATTAGATACAGAATCATCAGAGTGAATAAGAGAAGAAAAGGCAGATGTGCAGAAGTTATTAGAGATATTCTTGACAAAAGGCCAGAAATTTTTATCAGTAGGAGTGCCATGGAGGTCAGCGTACTTCCTTTTTTGAAGGTACTCTTAGTCTGTCGCAGAACATCCCTGCAACGATTCCGAGCTGAATGAAAATTTGCATGAGTGATAGGAGGAGGATAGTTTTTCCATTCACGATAAGTATTGTCTCTTTCCCGAAGGACAAGATATCAATTGCCATCGAACCATGAAATTTTAAAAGAAAAAGATTTAGTTGAAGATGAAATGAATCTGCCAATCCCATCAAGGATCACGGCCCCTACCTTTTCAGCAGAGACAGAAGCGTCCTCCAAGATATAGCAAGATTCACTCCAATTAAAGTTATCAAAGAAGAGAAGAATTTCCCCCAATTAGCCCGATTAAAGTGTCAGAAAATATGCTTAGTGCATGGTGGAGCTGTTGCAGTAATAGCATTATAAATAACAGGTATGAGATTATGGTCAGAGTTACCAACAGGAGAATATATATATATATATATATATATATATATATATATATATATATATATATATATATATATATATATATATATATATATATATATATATATATATATATATATATATATATATATATATATATATATATATATATATATATATATATATATATATATATATATATATATATATATTATATATATATATATATATATATATATATATATATATATATATATATATATATATATATATATATATATATATATATATATATATATATATATATATATATATATATATATATATATATATATATATATATATATATATATATA
>SEYY01016247.1:0-2500 GCA_009176605.1 Armadillidium nasatum
TATATATAATATATATATATATATATATATATATATATATATATATATATATATATATATATATATATATATATATATATATATATATATATATATATATATATATATATATATATACTATATAATATACTTCCCTTGCTAAGATAACTAAGTTTACTTACATTTTCGATTTACTGTAAATTTATAAAAATATATATATATATATATATATATATATATATATATATATATATATATATATATATATATATATATATATATATATATATATATATATATATATATATATATATATATATATATATATTATATATATATATATATATATTTACTTCTCTTCTTTATCACAAAGAACTGGAAGTGATTTACAAAGTTTCTCCATTGTTTTCCTCACTTCTCTTGAGGTCATTTTTTGTTTGTGTTTCTGAAATGTATAAATAATGGAATCGTCTTCCATTTTACAAGGACCTGACGACCTGAAGTAGTCTACGTAGAGGTTTGACAAGAGTTTGTTTTGAGTAGAAATGCAGGATTCAATATAGGAGTCTGTAAAGTGAAGAAAATAATATATAACTTGTCCTGTTGTTAAATAATGGGGAATATGGGCTATTGATAGTATGTGGTATATCAAGATGTGCAAACTTAAAAAAAAATTTCTATAAGAAAAACAGTATCGTATATTATATTTAAAATTTTTTTTTTTTAATTCATTGTAATGGGGTGTATTGCAATAACGGAATAAGATTAGAACAATGTGTTGGAAATAATGAAAGAATTTTCTGAAGATTTTCCTTTTCACGAGGTATTGGACTTTTCAAAAGTCATTGAGGTCACCCTCCTCCACCCCCCACCCCCAAGGAAGTCACACTCTTTTCCAATATGGTAAAGTACAGAAAGACAAGAAATGCAGGGTGATTGACTCACGTGCTTGAGGGCGCCGGTTCGATCCCACTTGGGGATCCAAGGTATATACTACCTAGAAAAGTTCCTCTCCTAGAATAGGACAATGCCGTGAGATGTGAACTTTAAAAAAAAAAAAAAAAAAAAAAAAAAAAAAAATTGTGGGCAGAATAGTAATTTATCGAAAATGCTCACTTTTTGGCTATTATTCAGATTACTTTGATGAAAATTTGGAAAATAGAAAACTTTTTATTTCAATTAATGTAATTTCATATTTTTATTTGTTATTTTTTTAAATAAGCTTTATTTTGTTAAATGAATCTTAAGTTATAATAGTTTACTAAAGGTTTAATTTTTTCATCTCGCAATCGGGAGGTTACAAGTTCAGATCATATTAGTATCTATGTGGTTCACCCAAATATTCCTCCAATTACAGATAAAAAAATAAATAAACAAAATTAAAATTAAAAAAAAAAACGTAATTTTAATTTTTATCATTTCTCCGAATCAAAATTTCTCCTCCCTCCTATACATCCACACTTTCCCGGAAATGAATCTTATGCAATATGTGGTGATTTGGAAGCAGTGTGGTTACAGAAAGGACGCATCAAAAATTCAGTCAATTAAAAAAAAAAAAAAAGTATGACGTCATATTACAGATGATGCTTTTTTGGTTTTTGGTAAACCTCAAATTATAAGGAAATTATTTTTTTCTCATTGACTCATTAAATTTTTAATCACACTAAAATTAACAATATGGCAATAATAAATGATAATAATAATAATAATAATAATAATAATAATAATAATAATAAAATAAAAAAAAAAAAAAAAAAAAAAAAAAAAAAAAAAAAAAAAAAATATATAATATATATATATATATATATATATATATATATATATATATATATATATATATATATATATATATATATATATATATATATATATATATATATATATATATATATATATATATATATATATATATATATATATATATATATATATATATATATATATATATATATATATATATATATATATATATATATATATATATTTATATTACCTCTGGTGGACAAAGGCCTAAGGCCTTCTAAATTACCACCAGAGTTTGGGGGCAAGTCAGAAACCAGGTCAATTTAAAAGGCCGATATGTCTTAATACATGGCGTTTAAAGGTGTGTAAATTTTAAAAAGTTGGAAAAATAGGTAAAGGGAGTGTGTTCCAGACTTTACCAGTAGAGTATATGTAAGATTGATCATAGCGATTAAGTCTAGGATTGGAGAGTTGGACAGAGAAAGGATGAGAGTGTGTAAAGTGTGATGCATACTACATACAAGGGGTGAACAACAACCCTACAGAGAGCAAGCAACTGGGGTGGAGTGAAGAAATTCTGAAGGCTCCTCAGAACACCTAACCTCTTAGAAGCTTGTTTAGAAAGAGAAATAATGTGGCCTTTCCAAGAAATATCCCGATAAAAAGAAACACCGAAAATATTAAGGAGAGATGAAGGTTTGAGTTGCGTGTTTTCGAAGAAGATATCATAGTTGTGTGGAAGATTGTGTAGAGAGATGGAGAAACTGATTTTTTGAGG
>SEYY01016247.1:7500-10000 GCA_009176605.1 Armadillidium nasatum
TTTTCTTTTTTTTAATTTAAATTTTTTTTTTTTTTAATTTAATTTTTTTTTTTTTAAATTTTGTTATTGAGTATGCAACTCAACAATGAAGAGCACATGCCATCCCTCCAGGCAGACAAAATAAAGACCAAAGATCTACCAAATTCAACTCGATCGAAAAAAAAAATTCAATTGTCATGGACAAATTAAAATCCGACATGTTCTGGTCGGATTTTAAGCATGAAAATCGAAAAAGTTGTAAAATAAATGAAGTAGAATGCTCCAGACATTACCAGTAGGATGCATGTAAGACTAAGAATAGCAATCAGGTCAAGGGGTCAGAGAATTGGACATTGAAAGGATAAGACTGTAGGAAAGTCGTGCTGCACGAGTCTTCCTCAATGGAAAAGGTATGCGACCAGAGAGTTCAGAGAAGCCGTGTCCTCATACAGGAAGGCCTTACATCTTATTCAGAACAGGAGAAATTTCTACAACTTATTTTCATTTATTGGGAAAGAATCAAAAAAGAAATTAAAAAAGTGAAAAATTTAAAATTTTTCAAAATAATAATTGCATGGAATATTTAAAGTTAATTGCAATTATTATTATTATTATTATTATTATTATTATTATTATTATTATATTATTATTATTATATTTTTATTATATTACTATTATTATTATTGTTTTATTGTCATTATTTTATTATTATTATTATTATATTATTATTATTATTATTATTATTATTATTATTATTATTGTTTTTATTATTAGTATTATTTTTATTATTATTATTATTATTATTATTATTATTATTATTATTAGTATTAGTTATTTATTATTATTATTATTATTATTATTATTAATATTATTATTTTTGTTTATTATCATTATTATTATTATTATTTATATTATTATTATTTATTATTATTATTATTATTATTCTGTTCATTTTTTCCATTATTATTTTGTTTATTAAGTTGCTTCAAAAAAATTTTATTAAATTTCTTTAAATAAATAATAATAATATAAAAAATAATAACTTAAAATTATATTAAAAATAATAATTTTATTAATTTTATTTAAATAAATATGTTTTTCAAAAATATTTTAATAATAATTTTATTATTTTTATAATAAAATTTTATAATAAAATTTAACTGTCAGCAAAAACATATGCGTATCCCTTTGGGATACGCACATGAGCTTTATTATTTATTATATTATTATTATTGTTTTTGTTATCATTAGTTTTATTATTATTATTCTTATTTTTTTTTTTTTTTTTTTTTTTTTTTTTTTTTTATTATTATTGTTTGTGGAAAATAAATTTTCTTCTTTCAAATTTTCCATTTTATTAAATATTTTCTTTCCTTTTAATTAAAGAAAGGAATGACTGAAATCAATTTAAAACTTAAAAACAAATAAATAAATAAATTTATAATAAATAAATAAGTGTTTATAATAAGTAAATAAATAAATAAAAGAATTCATATATTTAAAATAAATAAATAATAATAAATAATAATTAATTTATATTTAAAATAAAAAAAAAAAAAAAAAAAAAAAAAAAAAAAAAATTAATAATAATAATAAATAATAATAAAAAATTAATAATAATATTAATAAATTATAAATTAATAAAATATAAATAAAATATTATAATAATATAAAATATAATATATATATATATATATATATATATATATATATATATATATATATATATATATATATATATATATATATATATATATATATATATATATATATATATATATATATATATATATATATATATATATATATATATATATATATATATATATATATATATATATATATATATATATATAGGACTATACACATTATTACAATACAATTGTATAGCTATAAAATTATAGTGAGAAATAATTTAAAATATGTTTTGTATTTCCAAAATTCATAATTATTTAGTTGATGTAAATTATTTTTTCACGATATCCGCTTTCAAATTTAAAATAAAAATCAATTTAATATCTTTTGAAATCAAAGTTTAATTTTTTTAAAATTAAAAAAATCAAATAAATAAAATTTTAAATTAAAATTACTATTTTAAAAAAAAAATTTTTTTTTTTTTTGAGAATGCGTCAAGTGACGTTAAGAAGAAGAAGCACATTATAATGTGAGCACATTCACTTTTTTTCCTGCGTAGTTTTTATATAAGGAGGACATAAGATGATGGGAAAGAGGGTAGCATTGGTATTATGATAAAAAGAGGATGGGAAATAGGGTAGCATGGGTATTATGACCTCTTCATACCCTCACGTAATTTTCGAAATTTCCCTCAGAACAATACAATTATTTCTCTTTAATTGAAATAAAGTAAGCACCAGAAATTACTCGGATATAAACCAGTACTGCAGATATAAGGCATCTTCCACTTTCTGTGAGGGTGTGTAGTTGAGGGATCGGATGGGAAGGGTCTTGGTGGGTGAACCCTTATAATTTTCCTGCATTCCTTTATGAGGTACAAACTTCA
>SEYY01016248.1:2500-17500 GCA_009176605.1 Armadillidium nasatum
ATATATATATATATATATATATATATATATATATATATATATATATATATAATATTATATATATATATATATATATATATATATACAGTGTACCGTGGCACAAACGGTAGAGTGATTAACTCGCGTATATATTTACTTTACGTGATAAAACTATCACTGCCGAAGATTGGTTTTTACCCTGTATATATATTTATATATGGTTTTCAACAGCTTTTTGAAAAGATTTAAATGAGAAAAAAATATAATATCAAAGAAATTAAATAACTTATGATAATTTTTAAACTTTAAAATATAAAGAAAATATATTTTCAATATTTACTTATAATACAAAATATATATAGATTTTATACTTTATATTGGTAACTAATATATATATATATATATATATATATATATATAATATATATATATATATATATATATATATATATATATATATATATATATATATATATATATATATATATATATATATATAATATATATTATATATATATATATATATATATATATATATATATATATATATATATATATATATATATATATATATATATATATATATATATATATATATATATATATATATATATATATATATATATATATATATATATATATATATATATATATATATATATATATATATATATATATATATATATAGCAATAGTAAAGTTTATGAAAATAGAAACAATTTACCTTAAAAAAAAAAATAAAAACATATAAATTAATTGAAACAATTATATAATATATATATATATATATATATATATATATATATATATATATATATATATATATATATATATATATATATATATATATATATATATATATATATATATATATATATATATTAAAACCATTGTTGGAGTATAGTTCCAACAATTAAGAACTTTTAATAAATTGTGAGTTTTGAAACTCCACCATTATTTGGTTCTTTAAAATATTTGAAATTTTTTTTGTTTTGTTTTCGAGGGCAGACCTTACCTGTGAAGAATATCTACCGTCCCTCCAGATAGGCAAAGTCCTGCCCTTTTGGATATATATATATATATATATATATATATATATATATATATATATATATATATATATATATATATATATATATATATATATATATATATATATATATATGTGCAGTGTACCGTGGCACAATCGGTAGAGTGATTAACTCAAGTGTGCCGGTTCGATCAGACTTGGTGATACTTGGTAAATACCATCTAGAAGTCGTCGATATTTTTAAACCAGAGGTGTTTCCAACGATTTATGAACATGTGATAATTAAATTCGACCTCTGGTTTCGTATTCTTCAGACGAAAATAATCTAAATTCCAATATGGTACGATTTACTCAGAATCTTTTAATTAAAAGATTAATAAGAGTTTTATAAACTCTACCAAAATTACGCGTAAAATCATTTGATATTTAGTATTTTCTTGAAGTAAAGTTTAATTTATTTTTAAAATACTCCATAGAGATGCAAATATTAAATATATATATTTTATAAAAGTTCATATTTTTAAATGTGTATAAATTTTTAAAATTTTGAAAAAATATTGAAAAAATAATTGAATTATTTTTAAATATGGGTAACTTATTAAAATTAAATTTAGTATGAAATTGCATGTACCCAATTACCTTCCGGAGTCGGCAGACAAGGTTGAAACAGGAAAAAATTAGGGACTTGGAAAACTGCTTAGAAATTAAATTTCATTGATCATTTAATTGGGCAATTCAAATGGCATCTAATTTTCGACTTCTTATATATTATATATTACTTCGTATGTGTATTTATTATTATTATTAATTTTAATGTTAACATTAGCATTTGTAAATGAAATTTAGGTTTGGCTTGCACAATAATTTGTTTATTATATATATATATATATATATATATATATATATATATATATATATATATATATATATATATATATATATATATATATATATATATATATATATATATATATATATATATATATATATATATATATATATATGCAGTGTACCGTGGCACAAACGGTAGAGTGATTAACTCAAGTGTGCCGGTTCAATCAGAGTTGGTGATTCTTGCTATATTCTACCTAGAAACCGTCGATATTTTTAAACCAGAGGTGTTTCCAACGTTTTATGAACATGTGATAATTAAATTCGACCTCTGGTTTCGTATTCTTCAGACGAAGATAATCTAAATTCCAATATGGTACGATTTATTCAGAATCTTTTAATTAAAAGTTTAATTAGAGTTTTATACTCTACCAAAATTAAGCGTAAAGTCATTTGATATTTAGTATATTCTTGAAGTAAAGTTTAACTTATGTATAAAATACCCCATATAGATGCAAATATTAAATATATATATTTTATAAAAGTTTATATTTTTAAATGTGTATAAATTTTTAAAATTTTGATAAAATTTTAAAAAAATAATTAAATTGTTTTAAAAATGAGTAACTTTTTTAAATTAAATTTCGTATAAAATTGCATGTTTCCTAGTTATTTACTGGAGTCGGTAGACAAGGTTAAAGCAGGAAAAAAATTAGGGACTTGGAAACGTGCTTAGAAATTAAATTTCATTGAATAATTTAATTGGGCAATTCCTATGGCACCTAATTTTTGACTTATTATATATAATATATTACTTCGTAAATATATTTATTATTATTATTATTAATTTTAATGTTAGCATTGGCATTAATATTAGCCTTTGTAAATGAAATTTGGGTTGGTTTGCACAATAACTTATTTATTTTTTGTATTATATATATATATATATATATATATATATATATATATATATATATATATATATATATATATATATATATATATATATATATATATATATATATATATATATATATATATATATATATATATATATAATAGTTACCCATTTAAAAATAAATTTTCATTTTTTTTAATTTAGTTTAAATAAAATTTTTAAAAATTTTTTCTTTTTCTGTAAATTTTAATACTTTTTAAAATAATATTTACATTTTTAGTTTTATACAGATTTTTATAGAACTTAATAATAACTGTCATAAGGATTATAATTTACAACCAAAGTTGGGAATTATTTGGTAGTGAATTAATTCCCTTAAACTACATTTTTGTTTTATTTTGTGGAGAATATAAAATACGTGAGTAACGAATCACATGTAGAGAATTCTTCTTAGATGTAGGTACTTTCGATATTTTCTCTTTGGGAATTATATATATATAATAACCCTTCTATTTGTTTGTAATTCTTAAAAATTAAAATATATTGATACTTTTTGAAATATTAAAATACAGATTTAAATTACTGCCCTACAATGTGCAGTATGTGCCCCCTCTATGAAAAGGGCTCTGCCCGTGAGTGGTGGCGTTCTGTAAAAAAAAAAAAAAAAAAAAAAGTAGTCTTATTTCAACACTGCTGAGTAAACTGCTCCAATAGTGTTCGTTGACTTTATAATTCTTAATCTCATTAGTCAATTAGTCATTTTATTGTACGAAGAAAACGTGATTTAAAATATTTCAGCTTCACTTTTGCTGCATAGAATAATAGTATCAGAATGATAAAGAGTAAAGATTTGTCAAATATCGAATAGAGATTAAATATTTGTCAATTTCAGAATGATAAAGAGTAAATATTTGTCAAATATCGAATAAAGATTAAATATTTGTCAATTTCAGAATGATAAAGAGTAAATATTTGTCAAATACCGAAAAATTCGTTCGACGCAAATTCGTCATTTTAAAACTAAATTCGACATTTATATCAAATTCTATAACAAAAATTTTATATTTTTCTCAGTTCCAGTAAGAATAAAGCGTCTGATTTTTACTATTATTTTTATTATTATTATTATTATTATTATTATTATTATTATTATTATTATTATTATTATTATTCCGAAAACTTTGATATAAAATTAATTAATTCATTAGAAAAATAATTGAATACTCATCCATTATAACAAACACAAACACACACGTACACACACTCACATGCACGCACATACATACACACGACTCACGGTAGCTTTAAGAAATATTAAAATTAATTTGATTTACTTTTAATTAAAGTATAACGTGCCTTATATATATATATATATATATATATATATATATATATATATATATATATATATATATATATATATATATATATATATATATATATATATATATATATATATATATATATATATATATATATATATATATATATACTAAACATGGAAACAAAGTTGTTGATTTATGAAATTCTAATGATTATTATATTAATGCAGTGATAATTCACCAAACATGCATTACATATTTTATTTTTTTAATATATATATAAATGTTTTTGTATCATGCTTTACTTTTAACTTTAGAAAACAAACTTACATTTAGAGTGAAAATTTCACTGACAAAAATTGATAACCTTTATACTGTATAATTTTGTATATTTACTAACAGATAAAATGAAATGTTAAAATTTATACAAAATAAGTGAGGTAGAAAAAGAGTTATTAAATAATTTAAAATATTTTAAATAAATAAAATAGTTTTAAAATAATATTCCTAAATTACCTTTATTTTTTTATAAATTAAAATTATTTAAATAAAATGGGTAACTTATATATATATATATATATATATATATATATATATATATATATATATATATATATATATATATATATATATATATATATATATATATATATATATATATATATATATATATAATGTTGTGAAGTCTAAGAATTAGATGCAATTTGAATTACTCAATCAATCAATAAAATCAGTTTAATTTTTCATTTATCATGAAAAGTGATGAAGTAAAATCACATGACAACAAATTCAAGTCATTCACGTATTTCAAGTAATTTAATTTATTTAAATCATTTTATATTTAATTTAGATCAAAGTTATAAACTTAGGACAATCTATAATCCATAATTATTGCAGCAAAAAAAGTAAAATAAATTTAAAATGGCTTCTTAAATAGCAAAGAGATATTTTGATAATCACAAATATTTATATATGTCTTTATTTATAAAACGATAATATTTGTTTAAAAACATTAATTAATTAACGATTTGGTAACGAATATGTTTAAAATAGGCGACTTTCTAGGACGCGAACTCCGTTAGAAAATAGTCATTGAAGTTTGAATTTTAACTCGTATGCAAAAGGGCTTATCCCCGTTTTGGCTACGAATCTCCGTCTATCTGACCTACTGTATATAATATTTACATTGTGCTTTAAAGTAAATTAATTAAAGTGAATATTCACTGGCAAACATTAGGTATTTTATACCCAGGAAAATTTTTGATAAACAAACAATTGATTTTTTTGTTTTTATAATGAAATAATAAAATAAAAAATGTATTTAAAAATTATAAATAAATTCCTAAAATTAAAAAATATTAATAATAAAATATTTAAAAAGAAATATTTACTGTTAATTAATAAGTAGTTTTGCAAGATAAATGGGTAATATATAAATAATATATATATATATATATATATATATATATATATATATATATATATATATATATATATATATATATATATATATATATATATATATATATATATATATATATATATATATATATACAATGGTTCACATAAGCCGATTGACTGACACAAAATTTATATTTCAAGTCAGGAATAAATTCCGCAGTACATTAGCTACGGTTTTTGTATGAAAGGGTTTTGAAAGGGTTGACTTTTGAAAGGGTTATCAGAAATTTAAACAAGGAAAAACAAAATTCTTTCTAAATTTGTGGAACAACAAAACTTAATTTCATATATATATATATATATATATATATATATATATATATATATATATATATATATATATATATATATATATATATATATATATATATATATATATATATATATATATATATATATATATATATATATATATATATATATATATATATTATAGAAACTCAGTTCTTTCCAATTATAATACATTTTACCAAATTTCCCTATAGGAGTGAATAATTCACTATGAAAAATGAATAATCAGTAAACACCGTAAGCGTTAGCAATATAAATATATAACGTACAATTTTTGAAATTATATAATAATGAAATGAAAATAAAAAATCTTAAATAATATTAAAAACTTACTATTTTTGAAAAAAGTATTATAAATTACATATATTATATATACCTATTACGGAATATTAATTAATAATATAATAATATAAAATTTAAAATTAGTAATTTCTTTTATAATAATAAGGGAAAAACGTAATCATACATCCCACTCAGAGACTGTATTTTCAGATAACTGCACTAGACACACATTGTTGATTGTTTACTATTTAGTATTCAACCAGCCACAGCACATATAAGTTGTGTTATTTATCATTTTCAATTTTTTAAAATTATGATCACCCTTTTTTGTTTGAAGAGAAGAGGCCAAACAAGAAACCAGTACAAACTTTAACAATTTTTAATAATAAAAAACGAAATCTTTAAATATTTTTTTTTTATTATTCAATAATGCATTAATAAAAGTCTTTAAATTTATTTGTCGTTTTTTTATTCCTTTCAAACATCGATAATCTAAATAAAAATGCTGATAAAAATTTTTTTGGAACCATTTATCAAAATGCAGAAATATTATATTAATGGAATTTAAGAAAAATTAATAAGTAATACAAAGAATAAATATAATTATCATAATATCTTAAACACAATTAAATAAATATCGCATTTTAGGATATCAATTTTTCCAATTTCAATGCTAGCTTTAGCTAGTAAAATATAATAAATGGAAAGTTTCAACTTTTGTTCAAGTACTTTATTTTATCAGTGGAGACTGATGAAAAAAATTTTTTTTCCTTCTTTTTTTTCTCACTTATATTTAATATAAATGCAAAGTTTATGAAAGAGCAAAACCTTTCTAAGTACGATTAAGCTTTGCCCCAAACTCAAATTTTTGAAAATGAACTTTCGCTTGCATAATAGCTTTAAACAAAAGAAGGCGAAGCAACGAAATTATTCGAGTGGTGACAAGAGCATAACAGCATTTCAGAATTGATCTCTTTTAAATTTTATTTATTGAACTTTGATTAAAAATCATATTAGAATTATAAATCAAATTTCATTTTAGTCGTTTCAAAATGTTTTATAATAACAATGGTATCGTGAGTGCTCTGATGGAAAAATAATAATTACAACAATAATAATAACTAAATATATATATATATATAGTACACCGTAACATAATTTTGAATTTACACTCACAAAATTCAACAACCACCTTTGCTCCACGTAATCACGAATTTGTACGCGTCAAGAGTTTCAAACTCTGGTCAAAATTAAAATTTTTATTGCAATATATTGAATATTCAACATATATTTGCATATAGGAGGAGAAATGTTAATAAGAATAAAATTGTAAACAATATTATTTATTGAAGTAATTGATTAAAATAAGTTTTATTTAGTAAATAATCAAGATTATTACCAATATATATATAATAAAATTTAAATAATTAACTGATTACAAAAATATATGGTAAACATTAATATATATATATATATATATATATATATATATATATATATATATATATATATATATATATATATATATATATATATATATATATATATATATATATATATATATATATATATATATATATATTATATATTTTTTTTATTTTTTTTTTTTAAATAAAAAATATAAAAATTTTATAAACTAGTTAGTCCATTTATTCTAATATTAGAAACTATTTATAATACTTTTAAAATTTCTTGATAATAATTAATATTTAAAGAAAATAATTTGGTTATTAAATACTTTTCAAATATCAAATATTTATTAATAATTCTTTTATAATTAAATTTTTTTTAAAAGGAAATTTCAGGCTGGGTGTAAAGTCACCCTTTATTATATTTGGCAAGGTTTTTATAAACCTTTCGAACAAGTTCGTTTTTAAC
Source organism: Armadillidium nasatum (assembly GCA_009176605.1). Classification (NCBI taxonomy): domain Eukaryota; kingdom Metazoa; phylum Arthropoda; class Malacostraca; order Isopoda; family Armadillidiidae; genus Armadillidium; species Armadillidium nasatum. The sequence continues at coordinate 10,472 of SEYY01016248.1, forward strand.
AATGAATTCTGAAAATTTAATGAAGCAGCTAAAGTGAATAAATATATATAAATATATTCCAAATATTGGAAACTGAAAAAAAGTGTGGATAACCACAGTATAAATATATATTCTAATGTATATACAGTAGGTCAGATGGATAGGGGGATTCATAGACAAACGGGGATAAGCCACTTTTGCATTTGAAATTAAATTCAAACGTCACGACTATTTTCTAATGAAGTTCGTCCACGGTTCGTCTAGAAAGTTGCTTATTTTAATCATATGTTACCACGTCGTTAATTAAGCAATTTTTTAAAAAAATTTTTTATCGTTTTTCTTGTAAAACTTTTATCAAGAAAATATATAAAGACAAAAAATATTTGTGATTATCAAAATAAGCCTTTGTTATTTTCTAAGCCATTTTAAATTTATTTTACTTTTTTGGCGGCAATAATATGGATCCTTGATTGTTCTAAATTTATAACATTGATCTGAATTCTAAATAATACTTTTACCATGGGATAACAACACCAGAGAGAATTGCGCATGAGTCAGTCGATTGTTTAATATTCTTTTGCAAAATTATTTGAGATGAAAGAATGTTGGTAAATGTGACAGACGTTAACTAAATGCAATCCATTGGAAATCCTTGAAAATATTGACTACGTTTCTCAAAAATTTAAATTCATCATATACAACTTTCTTGAAATCTTAACTAAAGAGTTTAATTCTAAATAATTGAGCGACCCGCTAAAATAATAATAAATATATATAAATTTACTTTACAATAACAATAGTACCGTGAGTGCTTTGATGAAATAATAATAATAAAATAATAAAAATAATAATAATAATAATAAATAATAATAATAATAATAATAATAATAATAATAATAATAATAATAATAATAATGGTAATTCCAATATTGATAAGAACATGGTACATACTATGATAATTATATATATATATATATATATATATATATATATATATATATATATATATATATATATATATATATATATATATATATATATATATATATATATATATATATATATGTATATATATATATATTGCGTAATACAAACAACCTATTCTAAAGTCTGAATTTTAATTTATACGCCAGAAATTTAACGATAAATTTGTATCTTTAACAACATCATCGTGATTGAGAAACTTTTTCATCTTTCCGTCGCATGGTGGCGCCACCATGCGACGGAAATGTACACAGCGCGCGCTCTCTTCACAATCATTATTCTTTTCTGATTGCTTACACACTTTATCTGTTCATTAAGATTTTGAACATTGTGGAAATATTTAATTGAGAAGAGATTTTTTTTAATCAAAATCTTTTACACAAGCTATTAAAATCAAAGCATTTATTAATTTAAAGTAAAATTTCGATTCTGCAAGTAATTTCTGTCGATTTAATAAGTTTAATTGGACCACTTGTTGAAAAAGTAAGAATTAAAACCAAAATTCATATATGTATGCGTAAACCACATAATTAGAAATCCACATCAGGAAACCTCCCAAATTTATTGTTAATATGTATGTTAAACATATATTTTAAAGTTGATTTTTTAATCAAATTGTACTATACAATCAACCTACACTTCCTACTTTTATGGTTATTATTAAGAGCAAAAGCCCTTCCAAAATATACCATATATATTAAAGAAAGTGTCTCACAATTAGCAACGAAAATTGTAAATAAAAAATAAGATTACAATACTCATTATTGAAATATATATTTTAATTTATTTTAATTTGAAGAATAATTAATCTGTTTTAAAAATTTTAAATAATCTTTAAATAAAAAAGTAAATTAATTAAATTAAGGTAAACTTTTATATTATCTTTAAAAAGGATTTGTTCATGCTTGTATTTTTTTTAATATTTGAAATTAATGCTCTTTGATAATATATATATATATATATATATATATATATATATATATATATATATATATATATATATATATATATATATATATATATATATATATATATATATATATATATATATATATATATATATATATATATATATATATATATATATATATATATATATATATATATATATATATATATATATATATATATATATATATATATATATATATATATATATATATATATATATATATATATATATATATATTGTAGGGAATTGACCCCTACTGAGTTTTAGTTGTATTTAGTTTTTTATTGTAAATCTAATGCTCCCATTTATTGCCCACGATTTCAGGGGTCTATTTGAGCAAATAATATTGGCCGGTAGACCTAGGTATTTTGGCCCTCATTGGAAACTGTTAAGTGTTCCTAGGATAATATTAGGAGGGCGAAGAAGACGATAATTTTCTTGAAAGTCAAGTTGCCACCTCTGTAGGTAAGGGTTTTAGAATTCGTTTTGGAGTTGTGAGAATGAGATGGGGATGATAGTAAGAGGGGTTATCTAATTGGGGTTTTCTTTAATTTTCTAGGTGGCAATCTATACAGGAACCTCATTATTTATTGGAACTTCAATCATTAGTGTAGCCTCGCGTTTTTTGGATTCATCTTTCCAATTAAAAGCATATGGTAATCTGTGTATTTGGAGCCGTTAAATAACTGAGAATATTCGGACAGCGGAAGGTCTCATAAGAGGATTGGAGGTGATCGGGAGTAGGGGACGCGTTATACGTTTCGGGGTTTGGCACTCCCATCCTCTTTCATTTCAAACTATTTTCTTATTCTGTTTCGAGAGGTGCAATACCATTGTTTTTGTTGAAATTTGCCAAGATTGTAGTAAATATATCATTTCGTGAGCTTTTTACTGGTCTATTGAATTGCTGCCTTACTTCTGTCCACTCTTTTGAGCTTAGTGTTTCTTTTGGTTTTCTCCGAACCCTTCGTCTACCATTAAGGAGTTACCACGCTGAATTGGATAAAGTTAGTGTCAATGTTTCTAGTTCTCCTGTCCGTTCTTTTTTCCCCTGAGTGACGCTTCCTCCCTTTTGTCTTCTTCACTTTGTCCTTTCTTACTTTTGCAAGGTGTATTCGGGGATTATCAGGAGGCCTTGGCAGAGATTTAAGGGGGAGAGTGCAGTTATCGTTGAAGTCCAACACAGACGTTCCGCAGTATAATACTGCAAGAACCTAATTGTAAACAGCCAGGGCGTTGGGCGTACGTTCAGCATCGCTGAAGACCATCTGGAGAATTAGAACCCCTCCGCCCTTTCGTTCGCTGCTGCAAGAGAGCTTTGTCGAAATCACGACAATATATATATATATATATATATATATATATATATATATATATATATATATATATATATATATATATATATATATATATATATATATATATATATATATATATATATATATATATATATATATATATATAGATGGTAAAGGTGTAGATTGTTTCTGAGTTTCGATTTTTAGAAAATATCGATATTCGAAAATATCGAAGCTGCCGTAAAAGAGGCCTAACCAATGCAAGAACCATAGACTATGGCAGGGGTGGCCAAGCTCCTTGATAGTCCGAGCCATTTTTTAAAATTTGAAATTTTTCGCGAGCCGCAATTAAATACGTTTTAAAGGTATGCAAAAAAAGGTATTAAAAAAATTTTTTTTACAGAAATTATATTTATTGAAAACATATAAATAAAAGTACAAAATATGTGTTTTGAATTTAAATATTAAAAATTAAACACATTTATTTTACTTCTCTTGATAATTCTTTAAAATTTGGTGAATAATTGGTGACAGCACTTCTCAGTAATTATTTGAGATGCTGGTTAGTTAATACTGATCGGTGTTTGGATTTCACGAATTTTAAAGTATAATAAAATGATTCAGTAATTTAAAAGACATTTTGAAACACATACGGAACGATAATAATTTTTAAAAATATAATAGCACAAAAATGAAAAGGGAACTCGGGTACATTTATCGAGAGCCACAAATAATCCTTCAAAGAGCCGCATGTGGCTCGCGAGCCGCAGGTTGGCCACCCCTGGACTATGGCAAGGACGTTGCCGCGAGATACAGGTATACGGCCCTATTAAACCACACATATTATTACTTACTTTTCTAGCGTACTTAGTTCGACTTATCATAACCTGAACTACCGAAGTTGACGTAAAAGAGGCCTAACCTATACAAGAACGTTGCCGCGACATACAGCTACACATTATTTTAATGCTAAGGATATCGATTAAAATAAAATATCGATATAAAAAAATATCGATATAAAAAATATCGAAACTCAGAAACAATCTACACCTAAGCTATAATATATATATATATATATATATATATATATATATATATATATATATATATATATATATATATATATATATATATATATATATATATATATATATATAATATATATATATATATATATATATATATATATATATATATATATATATATATATATAATTGCTTTAAATTTCAATAAAAAATAGAAAAATTTTATAAATTAGTTAGTCCATTTGTTCTAATACTAAAAATTATTTACAATATTTTTAAGTTTTCATGATAATAATTAATATTTATAAAAAACAATTTGGTTATTAAATATTTTGCAAATATCAAATAGTTTTTAATAATTTTTGTATAATTAAATTTTTCTAAAAATATTGCCGGCTAGGTGCAGTGTCACCGTTTATTATATTTTGGCAAGGTTTTTCAAACCTTTCGGAAAAGTTCATTTTTAACAAAGGAACTCTGCTAGTAAAATGAATAATATACCCAGAATTGAAAATTGAAGAAAAAAAAAAGTGGATAATCACAGTATAAAATATACTAAAACGTATATACAGTATGTCAGATGGATAGGGGGATTCATAGACAAACGGGGATAAGCCATTTTTTCATTTGAAATTAAATTCAAATGTCACGGCTATTTTCTAATGAAGTTCGTCCACGGTTCGTCTAGAGAGTTGCCTATTTTTATCATATACGTTACCACGTCGTTAATTAAGCAATTTTTTAAAACAAATTTTATCGTTTTTCCTGTAAAACTTTTATCAAAAAATAAATAAAGACATATAAAAAATATTTGTGACTATTAAAATAAGCTTTCGTTATTTACGAAGCCATTTTAAATTTATTTTACTTTTTTTGGCGGCAATAATATGGATTCTGGATTGTTCTAAATTTATAACATTGATCTGAATTACTAAGTAATACTTTTACTATGGGAAAACAACACCAGAGAGAATTGCGCATGAGTCAGTCGATTGTTTAATATTCTTTTGCAAAATTATTTGAGATGAAAGAATGTTGGTAAATGTGACAGACGTAACTAAATGCAACCATGGAAAACCTTGAAAATATTGACTACGTTTCTCAAAAATTTAAATTCATCATATACAACTTTCTTGAAATCTTAACTAAAGAGTTTAATTCAAAATAATTGAGTAACCAGCTAAAATATCGTATTATTGTAACAATTGCAACTGCACTCAGCAGTGAAATAACTAACGGAACATTCGTTTGTTTAGGAAATAGGTTTTTATTAAATAAAACAGAAAACTATAATAATTTTTCACAAGAATGTTAGTCAATCGACTGACACATGCACAATTATCCCAAGTATTGGTGTTGTATCCAGAATTTTTTTTTTTTTTTTTTTTTTTTACAAAAATGCATTTCTAGTTTTTAATACTTCGTACATATTATTTCTTTAGATGCATCATTAAACTTATTATAATTTAATTAATACTGAATTTGTTCATAAGGTTTTGAAAACCTTGCCAAAATAATAAATGGTGACACTGCACCTAGCCGGAACAGTAAACCAGTAAAATTTAATTATATAAAAATTATCGATAATTATTTGATATTTGGAAAATACTTACTATACAAATTATTTTCTTTAAATATTAATTATTATCAAGATTATTTAAAAGTTTTATAAATAATTTTTAGTATTAGAATAAATGGACTAACTAATTTATAAAATAATTCTATATCTTAATGAAGTTTAAAACAGATTTTTGGACCAATTTTATTAACGAACTCATTAGTATGAATTTACTAATTTTTTCTAATTATGTAATGATAAAAGATAATAAAGTTATGTAATTATAAAAGAAAATAAAAATGCTCATTTTTCGAAGTTTCCACGATACACAAAATTTGACCTATGACAAGCTCATTTTATTTATTTATTTTTTTTTTTTTAAATATAAATTTTTTTAATAGTCATTTTTATTTACAAATCGAAATCAGAAGTACTTTATTAAAAAATAAAGATATTATTAACTCGATAAAATTTATCAATATTTATTGCCTATTTAAAATATATTAATTACAAATGATTTAATTTTATAAAATATTATAGAATTAAATCAGTAGCATTTTATTTATCATATAACTGGAAATTTAGGGATAATTCTGTCTTGCAAGCTTAGGCTCCCTAATTGTTTCTTCAAATTATAAGATTTATACGAATTGTATTGGGTGTTTATCCACTACATGCGTAATTAGTTCAGTTTACTAAATATATGTAATGGCCTTAATTTTATTTTAATCTTACTTTGCATGTAGAAATTGATAACTAGGGATATAATAGAACCAGTCTTTGTTGCATGTATTAGTATTATTATTATTTTTTGTTATGACTTTGACACTCTTAGTAGGCCCGTGTGGCTATTGTCCTTTTTTTTTATTTTATTTTTTTATTTTTTTTATTTTTTTTATTTTTTTTTTTAATTTTTTCTGAAGAACAAAAATTAAATAATTATTATTAAAAAAAATTATTAAAATATATATATAATATTTATATATATATATATATATTATATATATATATATATATATATATATATATATATATATATATATATATATATATATATATATATATATATATATATATATATTATACATTATAATTTATACACATTTATGAATTATAATTTTTATAATATTTTATTATTATTAAAATTATTATTAAATTATTATTATTATTTTATCATTATTATTTTATTATTATTATTATTAATTATTATTATTATAATATTATTATTATTA
>SEYY01016249.1:0-5000 GCA_009176605.1 Armadillidium nasatum
TGTGTGTGTGTGTATGTGTGTGTGCGCGCGTGTGCGTGCATGCGTGCGTGTGTGCATGTGAGTACGTGTGAGCACACGCGCGTGTAAGGAAGAAAACCTCAGGGTTTTAAGACTAAAATATCCTTCTTAAAAAAAGGTTCTTGCAATAACTCATAAGCCTCTTTTTACTCTCAGAGAAATTTTTCAAAAAGTGAATTTTTTTTATTTTTTTTTTATTTTTTTATTTTTTTCTTTTTTTTCTTTTAGCAATTACAAAAAAAAAAAAGGAAAAAAAAGACGAAAAGTAAAAAAAAAATATAGAAAATATTATTTTACTTAATCTAACGTCAAAACGGACAAAGATATATATACAATTTTTCCTATCTGAAAATACACTTATCTACTACTACTACTACTAACGAAACGTGAAAGTATCAACGCTAGTTAAAGTAATCAATATTTATGAAATAAAAATAGGAAAAATAAAAAAAAAAAAAAAAAAAAAAAATATATATATAGTATATATATATATATAATATATTTATATATACTATATTTATATATATATATATTTATATATATACTATATATATATATAATATTATAATATATATAAAAATTTAGCAATTTTTAATTATCATTACACCACTCATCGGTCTGGGGTACGGGGGGCAGAACCCCCGTAGACATATGTACGTGTGCTATATATTTGAATAGAATAATCACAAATGTAACTTCATTCAATGTTAGCACCATATTTCGATAAGTGTGAAGGAAATATTTTAATAAACAAAAATAATAATAATAGAAGAAGAAGAAAAAGATAAAGAAAAAGAAGAAGAAGAGGAAGAAGAAAAAGATAAGGAAAGAAGAGGAAGTAGAAAAAGATAAGGAAAGAAGAAGAAGAAGAAAAAGATAAGGAAAGAAGAAGAAAAAGAAAAAGAAGAAAAAAAAGAAGAAAAAAAGAAGAAAAAAAGAAAAAAAGAAGAAAAAAAAGAAGAAAAAAAAAGAAAAAAAAGAAAAGAAGAAATAAAGAAGAAGAAGAAAAGAAGAAGAAGAAGAAAGAAGAAGAAGAAGAAGAAGAAGAAGAAAAGAAGAAGAAGAAGAAGAAGAAGAAAAAGAAGAAGAAGAGAAGAAGAAAAGAAGAAAAGAAGAAGAAAAGAAGAAGAAAAGAAGAAGAAAGAGAAAAGAAGATAAGAAAGAAGAAAAAGAAAAGAAGAAGAAGAAGAAAAGAAGAAGAAGAAGAAAAGAAGAAAAGAAGAAGAAGAAGAAAAAAAAAGAGAAAGAAGAAGAAGAAAAGAAGAAGAAGAAGAAGAAAGAAGAAGAAGAAGAAGAAGAAGAAGAAGAAGAAGAAGAAGAAGAAGAAGAAGAAGAAGAAGCTAAAAAAAAGAAGAAGAGAAGAAGAAGAAGAGAAAGAAGAAGAAGAAGAGAAGAAGAAGAAGAAGAAGAAGAAGCTAAAAAAAAGAAGAAGAGAAGGAAGATGAAGAAAAAGAAGAAAAAGATAAAGAAGAAAGAAAAAGAAGAAAAAAAAGAAGGTTGAAAATTGGGAATAAGAAGGTTAAAAAAAAAAAAAAAAACACGTAAAGATGCTGAGAAGGTAAAACTTTAAGTAAGAAGAGAATTTTTAATTTGTTTATGAATGGGTGAAATTAAAATTCTAGAAATTAACGTCAGTTTTAGGTTATTTCTCTTCAAATAAATCAAAGAAACACAAAATTATCTACAATATGCAAATAATTAACCCCTTCCCCCCCCCTCTCTCCACGAAAGGAGGAATCAAAGGTAAACATAAATGAACGCCAAAAGAGTAACTAAACATCCAAGAAAAAAAAAAAATTAAAGCTTGCAAAAAGATAAGAAAGATAAGTTTTAAAACCAAGTATAATCTTGTTAGAAACATACAGAGGAAAGTTTGAGAATGATAAGAGTAAGATAAAAATGTGCGGTGTAGGAAATGAAAGTAAACAATAATAATTATCAAATAATAATATAATAATAATAATAATAATAATAATAATAATAAATTTAAAAACATTAGAAGAAATAGCTATATATACAAACACACGAAGAAAAGTAGTTTTAAAAGATAAAGGAAAAAGAAAAATGATAAACTAGAGAGAGAGAGGAGAGAGAGAGAGAGAGAGAGTGAGAGAAGAGAGAGAGAGAGAGAGAGAGAGAGAGCGAGAGAGAGAGAGAAATATCTTTTATCCATCTTCTTTAAAACTTTTTCAACTATGACTGGACAAAAACCTTCGTCAATATACGAGAATATATATATATATATATATAATATATAATATATTATATATATATTATTATACTATATATAATTATATATATATTATTATATACTATATATATATATAATTTTTATATAATATATATATATATATATTTTGGGTTTTGTTTTTTCACCTTTATTTTTTTTTCACCTTCCCCAGAAGGACTTTCGTCCTGTCAGTAGGAAATCTTGGGTTTCTTGGGCCCACGGCGATACCGCTGGCTGGGCCAGGCCTATCGCGGATGCAGGAATTATTCCTATCAGTGCAAGAGCACTCCACTGATGTATCGTTTAACGACTGAGTCATTCGAGAAATCGCTCACATTTCCCGCACCAGAACCTCGAATCCTGGACCTCTCGCTTGCTATAACGGGCTCGATCGACTGAGCTACGGAGCGCTCATATATATATTAAACATATATACTATATATATATATATATTATATTATATATATATATTATATTATATATATAAATTATATGTGTTTGTGTGTGTGTGTTGTGTGTGTGTGGCGTTACTGAAATGACGGATTCAATTATACTTCGCAATAGGAGCTGAATTATTATCAACATATGTGTCATTCTTGTTCGCAACAAATGTCGGTCCGAATCTCGGATTAATTTCTTTACTTTTATTTAATATGCTTATTGACAGAAAATGAAATTGCTGTTATTGCTTATATAATATATATATATATATATATATATATATATATATATATATTATTATATATAATATATATATATATATATATATATTATATATTATATACCTGGTGAGCAAATGGCCAAAGGCCTACCAATTACTACCAGAGTTGCTAGAGTATCTGGAGGTGCCAAATTAAAAGTCAATATGCCTCGATACACAACGTTTGAAAGTTTGCATGTCAAAGGGAAAGAGTTCCAGAATTTACAAGAGGAGTACATGTAAGGTTGAGCATAGCGGTAAAGTCTGGTGTCAGAGAGTTGGTAAGAGAAAGGACAATATAGTGTGTCGCACGAGCCCTCCTCAATGGAGGAGGTATGCTTCAGGAGAGTTCAGAAGAGTAGTGTCCTTTATAATTGTAATTATATTGAGGCTAACGCAACAACAGAAACATTTAATGAGAAAGTTAGTAACAGCAAAATAGTTGATAAGACAAAAACTCCTGCCGCCTTTCGAAGGACAGCAGTGTGAGTGGAACCACACCCCAAATGTGTTGAATGGGCTCCATACAGTGATGAACAACCCCCCTATAATGAGCAAGTAACTGGAGTGGAGTTAAGAGATTTCGAAGGTGACTCAGAACGCACAACCTCTTAGAAGCTTGTTTAGAAAGAGAAATGATGTGATCTTTCAGAGAAAGATCACGAGAAAAAGATATGCAAAGAACATTCAAGGCAGATGAAGGTTTGAGTTCTGTGTTTTAGAAGATGTCATAATTGTGTGGAATATTATGTCGAGTAGAAAGATGGAGGAATGAGTTTCTGAGGCACTGAAAACAACAAATCTCTTCTCTACTCCAATAAGAATTTCAAGTACTATCAGAAGTTAGTAGCTCCAGCGCTATCATCCTAGCGATAATTAATTGTTGTTGGGAGGGACGGACTTCAAAATAAAAGGAATAAAGGATAATAAAATCATCGGCATAGGAGTTAATTAATGATGAAGTTAATGTGAAGAAGATGAATTTTCAAAGAGTTGAATTTCACAAGATTGAAATGACTCCACCGGGAAATCTCATCCAGATCGGCAAAAATAGAATTAAAATCTGAAGTCGAGAGACAATTCTAGGGGCAAAAGAAGGAGTAGATTTGAATAAGTGGAAGAATGAAAAGTTGAGTCACTGGCATAACAATGAATGGAGTTAGAAATTCTGCTGAGATCATTAATAAAATGTAAGAATAAAGTTGGAGATAGAACGAAACCTTAAAGGAACACCAAAGTTAAAAGAAAGGAGGAAGAGGTCGCTTTATCAACAAGTTGGAGATAGAACAAAACTTTAAGGAACACTACAGTTAAAAGGAAAAGAGGATGAGGTCGCTTCATCAATAAGTGCTGGCAAGGAACGATCTGTGAGAAAACTAGATATTAGAAAGTAAAGAGAAAGAGGAAACCCAAAGGAAGGGAGCTTAGAGAGTAGTAAAATTTGTCTTACACCTTCAAAAGTTATGTTAAACGCCACTAAACGTGATCCTGTACTCACAAAAGGCAGGAGACAATAAATCATTGAAGTAAGAAAGTATGTCACCAGCTGACCTTAGCCTTCGAAAGCTATACTGATGACCTGAGAAGGGAGTCAGATTCCAGATTATCCAGGAAATAATAGCTGATAAGAGATTCAAAGATTTTATATAAAATTCAAGGGGGAGTTATAGGACGAGAGTTAGAAGGATAAGTACGGCTACCATTCTTCAGCATCAAGTGAATATTTGCTCACCTCCAGGGCAGAGGGAAATTATTAGTATTAAAGCATAGAGGGAAGAACTGAACGTGGACAGGAGCTTCCTCAGATGACCATTCTCTCAAAACAGGAGGAGGAATGCCATTCGTAGATCTCAGGGCATCATGCAACCGATCACATGTGATTACAGGTAGAGACATAGAACACAAGAGAGGAGGAATATGATGAGAATCGAAGAGATGAAGCTTTTTTGGAAAGAGTGTAACTAACAGTAAATTCAAAGCAAGTAAGAGGTGGAAAGGCAGATTTACAGAAGGTATTAAGAGATGTTTTTCGAAAGAGGTCAGAAATTTTTA
>SEYY01016249.1:22500-32500 GCA_009176605.1 Armadillidium nasatum
CTAATTCTCGTCATCCCTTCAATTTTCTACTCACTTAGCATTCAGTTTTTCTCCCTAATTTACCTAAATATCTTTTACTGAATCTCTCTCTCTCTCTCTCTCTCTCTCTCTCTCTCTCTCTCTCTCTCTCTCTCTCTCTCTCTCTCTCTCTCTCTCTCTCTCTCTCTCTCTCTCTACTACACACCCCTCCCTTCCCTTCCCCAGTCTAATTTCTTTCTTTTTTTTCATTTTATTTTTAATTTCTTTTACTTCCCTTTAAATAAACAGAGAATAATTAACCAATTAGAGTTTAAATTAATTTTATTAATGAAAATGAATGTGTCGACGGCTTCAAATTGCGCGACGAACTCTTAATTATAATGATAATAATAATAATAATGGGAAGCTTTTAATGAAGCATTCATTCGTAGAGTAAAAAAAAAAAAATAGAATACTCTCATAAAGAGGGGGAAAAATACTCGAACAAAGAGGGGAGAAAAATAGGGTGAAACAAAGCAAATTTATATAATAGAAATAGAAATAATAATAATAATGATAATAATAATATTTTAGTATAATAATAAAATTATAATGTAAATAATAATAATAATTAATAATTTAGTGATAATAATTTAAAAAAATGTAAATAATAATAATAAAAACAAAAATAATTATAATTATAATAATAATGCAGGAGACACTAATCATTTCTAACTAACTTTATGAAAGAATTTATCCAATTATTATTATTATTATTTAAATTGACGTAATGGTAGAATCTGCAACCTTAAAAGTATAAAGACAGAAAAAATTAATCTAGCTGAACCGATTTTAGCCAAGTATTATAATAGATTTTCAGGAGTTTTCGTATCATCTATTGAAATATCAAAGTCACCCCATTTACCAAATAGGAAAACTTTTTTATCCATACCTAAATACAAAAAGAAAACGGGAGAAAGAAAATAGTAGAAAGAAAACAGCAGAAAGAAAACGAAAGAAAGAAAACGATAGAAAGAAACGGCAGAAAGAATACAGAATAAAGAAAACGGCAGAAAGAATACAAAAAAAGAAAACGGTAGAAAGAAAACGGCAGAAAGAACACAGAAGAAAGAAAACTGGAGAAAGAAAATGGTAGAAAGAAAATGGCAAAAAAAAAACACAGAAGAAAGAAAACGGTAGAAAGAAACGGCAGAAAGGATACAGAAGAAAGAAAACGGTAGAAAGAAAACGGCAGAAAGAACACAAGAAAGAAAACGGCAACAACACAGAAGAAAGAAAACGGAATCAAGAACACAGAAGAAAGAAAATTGCTGAAAGAAAGCGGCAGTAAGAAAACTGGAGAAAGAAAACGGTGGAAAGAAAACAGAAAAAACGGTAGGGAGAAAAACGTATATATATATATATATATATATATATATATATATATATATATATATATATATATATATATATATATATATATATATATATATATATATATATATATATATATATATATATATATATATATATATATATATATATATATATATATATATATATATATATATATATATATATATATATATATATATATATATATATATATATATATATATATATATATATATATATATATATATATATATATATATATATTATATATATATATATAATATATATATATATATATATATATATATATATATATATATATATATATATATATATATATATATATATATATATATATAAAAACAAAGTTGAAAGCAAAGATTTTGCATCACTTTCTGTCTTCCTTCTCCCCTTATAGACGGAACTGAATTATAGTTATCAATTACTTAAATTATTTTTCTTCTGCGTCTGTTTGTGTATGTACAGAAATTCTGTTTTTACGTGTATAAGCTACACATACACATATTCGTACATACTCTATTGCTTATATATATATATATATATATATATATATATATATATATATATATATAATATATATATATATATATATATATATATATATATATATATATATATATATATATATATATATCATACCTCGCATGGGGGAGGGGCACTTCTGTATGATGGTACAATCTTGAAAGTAACCGAACCACGGGCCTCTCGCTATTGAAGATCAGCGTCAGGAGAAAGTGTAAAAATTTCCATGTTGAAATTTGATGCACGAGAGAGAGAAGAGGATAAGAAAATTAATAATAATAATAATAATAATAATATATAATAATAATAATAATAATAATAATAATAATAAGGGTGCAACATTATATATATATATATATATATATATATATATATATATATATATATATATATATATATATATATATATATATATATATATATATATATATATATATATATATATATATATATATATATATATATATATATATATATATATATATATATATATATATATATATATATATATATATATATATATATATATATATATATATATATATATATATATATATATATATATATATATATATATATATATATATACACGAATCGGATTTTATTCTCATATTCGCATCTCTAACTCATTTTATGCTTATTATATTGTAATTCTTTCTACAGATGTGATTTGAACTCGCTTTCAACCTTATAGAAAGCTGACGAACAGGACTGATGGTATTTTTAATCTGGTTCTCAAAGCATCTACGCCTAAATTGGCACTTATCTGCTTTAACTCGCTTCACTACGTCAATCATCTTCTACGGAGGAATGCACTCATTTAATTTGGAGGGGGGAGGGAAACGATCCTTGTTACCTGTTACTACGATTCTTTGGGTCGTAAAACCGGGAGCCCCTCTAGCTAAAATTATATCTCTTTAAATTCTGTTCTTTTCGAAATTTCAAATCTATCATTAATGGAGTGATTTGGCAACGTTGAGTGATTTGGCAGAGTTGCACAGAAATTTGGAAGAAGCGATAGACTGGGGAGGGTGAATCTTTTCCAAATTCATTTACTCTTTGTCACATGACCTTCTTCCCAAAGGAAATCTTTTAAATCTTTCAGAAAAGTAGCTAAAGAGCTTTGTTGTACAAACTTAGGCCTTTGTAACCTCAGCTTTTTCAAGTTACTCTACAGAATATGTTATAGACATCCACTGTTTATCCATTAAATCAATTAACAGTAACGCACCACAATGTTCTAAAGAGATTTAATTTACAAGCTTCTTTATTCTGGTATTCTTTTAGATCACTTAGTAGAAACTGTCATACACATCCACTGTCCATCCTTTAAATCTATTAATAATAATACCCCTTAATACTCATTCCTGTCCACTATCATTTTTCTACTATTTATTTTTCTCCTTTTGTATGTGTTACTTCATTACAATCACTTAATTACCCACGGCTCTAACTCACATTACTACTACTACTACTACTACTACTAATCAGTAATAATAGTAATAATAATAATAAATTGGAAAAAAACACTAAGTAGTAAAAAAAATAAATTGTCTCTAATTTGTCCCCTGCCTTATAACTACATAAACTACATTTTCTTTTTATTACCGCAATTAAGATGAACAAAGCTAGTCTGAATTTTTTATCGCATAACGCCCAATGTGAGGATGGCTTGTGTAACCCTGAGTTTCGAAGTATTCTCATCTTTTTTTTTTTCCTCAAATTATTTTACCCAACGCTTGATAGCTATTCTCATTCTTTTAAATACTCTATCTGTAAATTCTGGAACACTGTTCCTTCTCTTTTCTCGAAGTACTTTTAATTTGCGTATTCAAATTACATGTTTCGGAGTCAGTCGACCTTTGAACTGGATAAAAATTTCTTTTTCTTTTCGTCCTCTGATAGGTGTCATGCAGGCTTTTGACCTTTTCCACGAAACCAGGGATCAAACACATACATAATAATGTGTGTGCATATATATATATATATATATATATATATATATATATATATATAATATATATATATATAATATATATATATATATATATATATATATATATATATATATATATATATATATATATATATATATATATTACAGTTTACCACGACTCAAGGACTGGGCTGGGCCCATTTCTAGAAGGGTGCCGGAAAAAAAATAACACACGAAAGTCAGAACCTAACGAAAATCTCTCAGGTGAGCGAAGACGGAGGTTTTAAAGAAAGAAAGATTAAATTCAGCAGGAAAAACAGATGATGGCAGAGAGTTCCACAGAACAGAAGTGACTGGAAAGGAGGCACCACAAAAAGCAAGTTTGGGTTTTATTATATTAACGCAAAATTCATAAAGCATGGCCCCCTTATGCTACGAGGGCGACTCAATGGTGATGGAATGCGAGAAGTCAATGTACAGTCGTCAACAGAAGTTCGTTCCTATTAGGCTGGAAATAAATATTTATATAAAATGGAAATCATTTCATAAAAGTTCTATTTTGAATAAAAAGAAAATAAAAACATTGAGAGGGGCTTAATTGAACTGTGATTGGCTGAACCTGAAATGTTCTTCATTTTATATAAATATTTATTTCCAGCTTAATAGGAACAAACTTCAGCTGTCAACTGTACTTGAGCACCTGTGGAAAAGAAATAGTGCGCTAACGTCACGTCTCAGAACAGAAGGTCGAGTTTAAAAGAAGCGGAACAGTTCATTAATCTTTCAGGCTTAGACTCAATCCTATCCAAAAGAATGGTGGAACCGGAGCACTCCCAAATATGAAAACAATACTCCATATAAGGGAGGATAAGACCCTTATATTATTGAAACAATTGTTCGAAAAAAAATTCCCGCAATCTGAACGATATTCCCAGCTTCTTAGAAGCCGCCTTAGCAACCGTTGTGATATGAGGCTTCCAAGATAGTTTATCATGCATGTTCAAACCAAGAGTGTTTGTTGTTTTACAGGTGAGACAGAAGAGCAATCGAAGTAGATAGGAAAATTAGTTGTTGTTTTTGAGAGGGAGATGTGAAGAAAATTGAGGTTTTGAAGAGCTGAAATTCACAAGGTTGAAGGCCACCCCACCGGGAAATCTCGTCCAGATTTACAAGAATAGAATCAGAAAGTTAAAGACGAAGAGCAACTCTAGAAGCAAAAGAGGGAGTAGATTTGAAATGAATGGAGAGTTGAGTCATCGGCATAGGAATGAACACAGTTAGAAGTGGAGTTTAGAAGATCGCAGATGAAAAGTAAGAATGAAGTTGGAGATAAAACAGAACCCTGAGAAACACCACAATTGTCAGAAAAGGAGGAAAAGCTCGGTCCATCTACAAGTGCCAAAATGTAACGATCTGAGAGAAAACTAAACAAGAGCAAGCAAAGAGAAGGAGGAAACCCAAGCAGAAGACCATAAATCAGTAAGATAGAAAAGTGTGTCACCAGTAGACCCCGAAAGTCGAAAGAAATACTGAAGATCCAAAAGAAAGGAATAAGACTCAAGAAGATGATTCAGGAAATAAGACTTAAGGAGAGTTTCAAAGATTCTAGACAGAACGCAAGTGAGAGGTATAGGACGATAGTTAGAGAAGTCAAGGCTGCCACCCTTCTTCTGGATCGGCTGAACATATGCGAGCTTCCAGCATTGTGGAAAAGTATTAGTATTAAGGCATAGAGAGTAGAGTTGAACGAGGACAGACGCCAGCTCAGACGCACACTCCCTCAGAACAAGGGAGGAATGCCAACCGGGCCGTTGGCCTTCCTAACATTCATAGTTCTCAGGATCTCATGGA
The DNA here is from genome assembly GCA_009176605.1 of Armadillidium nasatum. Classification (NCBI taxonomy): domain Eukaryota; kingdom Metazoa; phylum Arthropoda; class Malacostraca; order Isopoda; family Armadillidiidae; genus Armadillidium; species Armadillidium nasatum. The sequence continues at coordinate 28,184 of SEYY01016249.1, forward strand.
CCTGATCATAAGTAATCAAAGGTGAAAACATGGAACACCTGGGATATATATATATATATATATATATATATATATATATATATATATATATATATATATATATATATATATATATATATATATATATATATATATATATATATATATATGTTATATATGTTTATTTTTAATAACTTAACCAGATTGCTGTTTTAAAATGTTAATTTTTGGAAATTTTAGTAGGCCTCTGGCCTTTGACCACCAGAGGTGAAATAATATATATATATATATATATATATATATATATATATATATATATATATATATATATATATATATATATATATATATATATATATATATATATATATATATATATATATATATAATATATATATATAGTGTGTGTGTGTATGTACGGGCTTTTTCTATTCAAAATTTTTTTTTTTTTTGCATATAACTTTCTCATAAACTCAAAAATAATTCCTATTTATTTATATATTTTTGAGCTTGAAATTTATTTACTAAGGAAAAATATTTTTCAAATTTTTTTTTTTTCAATTATAAAAAATGTTTTAAAGAAATTTTTAATTAAATTTTTTTTAATGTTCGAAATTTTATTTCAAAATTTTTTTGTGCAAATAAATAAAATTTTTAGAAATTTTATTTCCTAAGAATAAAAATGAAAACAGTGTCAAGAGGACCTTCAGAGCTTATTTAAAAAAAAAAAAAAAAAAAAAAAAATAAAAAATAAAAAAGACAAGTATTTTGTTTTGAAGTAATAGAGTTGAAATAACTGAATCTCTGGATATTTGCAACTGTACTAGTAAGTCTAGAATAATAAGCAGTTACTAGAGGTTTTCTAGGAAAATACCTTCAAGAAAATTCTCATACACGAAGAAGGCGATGACGCGAAATACAAATAAATTTTTAATAATAAAAAACTATTCCCAAAAGCATTAAAATATTAGTTTGCCTTCTGATCCATCACAATCATAAAAAAAAATTGTGCTGCCACCTAATCTATCCTATTCATTAAAGGCTGGGCTACATCTTGATCTGTAGTAACCATTCATCTACCATAATGGTTAAAAATTGCGATGCCCCATTAATTTACCATAATAATTAAAGGTTGCGCTACTTCTTCATCTGTCATAATCATTAAAGGTTGCGGTACTCCTTCATCTATCATAATCATCAAAGGTTGCGCTACCTCTTCATCTACCATAATCATTAAAGATTCCGCTATCCCATGATCTATCATAACTAAAAAAGGTTGACTACCTCCTGATTTATCATAATGATTAAAGAACTTGGGCTCAATCACTACAGTATCTTGAACAATCCACAAGTGGATGGTTGTCAGCATTTTTGTAGTTGACTACAAATTCTAACTCCATTTATCTTCTTCCTCGTCAGGTCTGTGGTGCTAAATTTTTGGATGGAGGGGGAATTGGTTCCCAAAAATATTTATTTAATATAATTATAAGAATTTTAAGAAATGTAATTATAAGAATTTTATTATAATTATCATCAGTGTAAGTATTTAGAATATTCTAAATGAGGAAATAAACTTCAAAATTTTGAAGAAATTCGGAATACTTATTACTATTTTTATTATTATTATTATTATCATAATAAGGTATTAAAGAAAATAGATGAAGGGGCTGACCTGATTAACCAAAATCCCAATAAATGGGATGTCTTCCTAATTAGTGAATAGAAATATAAAAAATTATATTTGGTGATATTTCTTCCTAACACAGGAATACTGTATAAGAACTACAACGAACTACTAAAATACTACTTAGTAACTTTAATGAAATAGACCAGAGGAAAAAAAAATAATACAATAAACTATAATAGAAATAAAAATAACATTAAAAAAAATTGAACTGAAAATTAAAAAAAATAAATAAAAATAAAAATAAAAAAAATTGATGTACATTAGTGTTATAAAATGTTTGAAATACTTTTTCCGTTTCATCAATTCTGTGAAGTTCAAATTTCAAAAATGTGTGTATGTGTTTTTTTTTTTTCCTTCCTCCTCCATAAAATTATGTTCTATTTACATTGTTCAATATGTCAGAACAAAAGGCAAAAAATTTTAGCAAAGTCAATAAAATTATCGATAAAAATTGAAATTCACACGTCTGAATATTTAGTAAATTTAAATTTTTTTTTTAAAACAATTCAATTTTTTTTTTTTTTTTTTTTTTTTTTTTTTTTTTTTTTTTTTTTTTTTTTTTTTTTTTTTTTTTTTTTTTTTTTTTTTTTTTTTTTTTTTTTTTTTTTGTCAGTTATATGTATGTATATATTCTATAGGTATTACGTATGTACGTATGTATAATATATATTATATAATATATATATATATATATATATATATATATATATATATATATATATATATATATATATATATATATATATATATATATATATATATATATATATATATATATATATATATATATATATATATATATATAGTGATGCTTTTAATTTACACATCCACAAATTTCGTTACTATAACATTTTTATTCTCGTTCCAGGAGAGCATTATTTTTTACATTGGATAAAACACTTACTCTCTCTAGAGAGAATTCCCCTAGTGTCAACACCGACTCACATACACAGCAAAAAAATGGTCAATTAGGATGCGCAGTTACTGTGTTTCAAACCATTCTATATAGCAAACTCTGAGACCTTGTCAAAACTGTGCAGAGTTAGTGACACGAGAAAGGTTGTGATATAACAAAAGAGAGTGAATGAAGAAATATAAAAGTTGGAATAGACATTTTGACAAAGAACCATGAAAAAATTACAGGAAGAACAAGCAGAAAGAAGGTTAGGATTATTTTGAAAATAGGCCCAATTATTAACGTCAGAGAATAGTCTCTCTACATCCCGTAAGTGATTTAAGAAGGACGTACACATCATCCGAAGAAGGAGAGGCTCGCAATTGAGAATATAGAATATGAAAATAGTTTGAAAGATTCATCTGTGATTTAGTTATCAAATATGCGTCTCTAATACATAGAAAGCAATAGCACGTAGCTTACTTTTTAATCTTTCATTAGCAATGCTACATACAATATCAGTGTACCCCCATTTCTTCACATACTACATGTATTAATTAATACAAACAACTTTACATACACATTCATCTTACAAACTGCTGAGATTAATTAATACTGGAGGAGTTGCATGAGGAGTGAAAATCAGACATTACTCTACATTAGGGATGGAGCGATACCAAATTTTTTACCGATACCGATACCGATACTTAAAAATTCCCCGATACCGATACCTAAAAATATGCCGATACTACTACCGATACCAATACCGATACTTTACTCTTGTTCAAAAATTTTACCGATACCGATACTGTAATTGCCGATACCGATACCGATGCCGATACCGATACTTCACTCCATCCCTACTCTACATTTTCTTTGTCCAATTATTTCTTCATTGTTGATATCCGGTGATAAGCATAGTACTGCTAAAGGAGTATATGCTCAATTTATAGCAGGGTCTGTATCTTTTATCAAGAGTCTCTATATTATTCGTCTTTTCTTTCCTAAGCTCCACTTTTTTTTTTTGAGACACAACTTCTTTTCCACTAATCTTCCTTTCTTTTCTACAGTTAAACCTTCTTCTCCAATGTTCTTGGTTACCTTTTTCCTTGGAATCCTTCCTCAAAATATCACGGTGTTTCTTCTCTTATTCAAGCACGTTAAGCTAACCTCTTACATTTAATTAATATAGATAAATTAAAACTTACAGCTGCATCAATTCTCAACATCGACGACTTTTAAATTTTAATCAATACAAGAAAACCTTTAACAAAAAGGTACGAGATAAAAAAAATTTGCTTTATTTAACTAATTTGTGAACATCCTTTGTATGACCAAACCATTAAATAGTGGTTTTGCTACTGTTTTAATTGATCCTATTTGATGGTTTAAGTTAGTGTGAAAGAGAATTTTGTAATTTAAGGAAAAACTAGAACACTATCAATTAAAAGAACTTTAAAGGTGAAAAGTAAACCTACATGATATTAAAGGGGGGGAAAAAGGTAAGGCTACATATACCTGTTTCACTTGCTAGGTTTTTATTGGTTCGGTTTAGATAATGCGTTTAAATAGTAACAGTGAACTGAACCTCATTTACAGGTAATGAAGTAATGTAGCACATAACTAAGCCCTAACATTTAAAAGTATATGTTGGAAGCTTTGAACGTAGCAGATAAAAAACACCTATGTGAAAACCTATCTTAAGATTTAAACTCTAAACAAAGGCAGAGGAAAGAAACCCTTGGAATTAGTTTTT
>SEYY01016249.1:35000-52500 GCA_009176605.1 Armadillidium nasatum
TCTGAATAGAAAAAGAACAACTGATATTTACAGAACGTATTAGTTGTTATTAACAAAAGTTCAGATATTTTTAACAGTGTTTGAAGTAAAGAGATAATCGACCTTTTATTCAGTGAAATGGCACTAAGTTGGTCAAATATCCCAGCAAAAGTTTCCGACCCGAATGAAAATCATCAGGAATAACAAGAGAATGAGTTTTTTTTCCATTCCCGATACTAAATCTCTTCTCTTGAATGGTATGATAATAAGTATCATCGAACCAGGGATTTTTGGAAGAAAAGGATTTAGTCGAAGAAGGAACGAAACTAGTCCCATAGTTGGGCGATTACTGTTCCCACCTTTTCAACAAACACTGAGGCATCCGCAAAGTTAAAATAGTCACTTCGAATATAGATAGATTATAACTATACAGAAAATCGGTTGCCTCGATTAAAATACTAGAAAATACCCTCGAACAGGTAGGTTAGGTGATGCTACAGAAACAAAACATTAAAATTAATAAATATAAAATTGTGGTAAGAGTTATTGGTAGGTGTGATAGAGTTAGTGTGTAGAAGCATTGACTTCCCTAATCAACTGATCCATAAATCGTTAAGAAAGAAGAATCCTTCAACCTCCTCCACATCTCTTTTTAAAGTGTAAGAGAAACCCAGCAGCCAGTCAATGTTGTAAACACCTTCGATCCTCTGAAGAAAGCACCTCAGGAAATAGGGGGCGGGGGTGACAAGGTGTAATAGTTTCGCAAGAAGTAGTGAGAAGCTCAAAAAAGACAGGAAATTTGTTCCATCTCCATGGGAGCGGTAACAGAAATATACCAATATATATATATATATATATATATATATATATATATATATATATATATATATATATATATATATATATATATATATATATATATATATATATATATATATATATATATATATATATATATATATTCAGACATTTTCCTTGTTACTTGCATGCCCATAGGTCTCTACTGTCGGAGCCCAGGATATATATATATATATATATATATATATATATATATATATATATATATATATATATATATATATATATATATATATATATATATATATATATATATATATATATATATATATATATATATATTGAGTGTGTATGTGTGTTTATGCGTGACTTACCAGCATCTTCTGCAAGGCATCGACACTCTGGTTGGCAACGGGAATGCCGTTGATCTCCCTTATCTCATCCCCTACATGTAGGGTAGCCTGTCGGTGAATCATGCCCCCGTGCATGATGCGGGCAACTATGCAACGTCCCTCTTCATTCATTTTAAGCGTGATGCCCTTTGGGGGTATTGACAAACAAAAGGAATTAGGAAAAGGGTAGAGAAGGGGCAAAAAGATAAATAGGCATTAATAATAATAATAATAATAATAATAATAATAATAATAATAATAATAATAATAATAATAATAATAATAATAATAATAATAATAATAATAATAATAATAATAAATAATAATAAATAAATAAAAATATTTTTATTTTTTTTTTTTTTTTTTTTTTTTTTTTAATATATATTAATATATATATATATATATATATATATATATATATATATATATATATATATATATATATATATATATATATATATATATATATATATATATATATATATATATATATATATATATATATATATATATATATATATATCAAACTAAATGACGATAAGTTTGATCTCAAAAGCGATAAAAAATCGTTGTAGAGTATATGTTTTTTCGTCTAACGTTACTTAGCCAAACCCAAACCTAACCTGATCTAGAAGATATATAATGCTACCTAACCTAACCTACATATCGCTAACCTATGCAATAATAAACTTTACGAACAACGAGAACTCGAAGTTTCTATGAATCTGTAATGAGTTATATATATATATATATATATATATATATATATATATATATATATATATATATATATATATATATATATATATATATATATATATATATATATATATATATATATATATATATATATATATATATATATATATATATATATATATATATAATACCTTAAGGAGTTAGAGCAAGAAATATTTGGTACGATTTTTTTGGTGCCTCTTCTCGTTTATTTTTTGATACCTTCTTTCGCTTAAATTTACAAGTTTAAAATAAAAAAATTTCATTTTAAGCTACATGCTTTTAGGTTAGGATTAGGTTAGGTTAGGTTAAGATTGTTAGGTTTGGTTAGGTTAGGATTAGGTTAGGATTATGTTAGGTTAGGATTAGGTTAGTTTAGGTTAGGTTAGGTTAGGATTAAGTTAGATTAATTTATATTAAATTATCTAAAAGCTTACCTTCGCCCATGTTCCTTAAATTGCTTTTGTATGAACGAAAAGTTATATTTATAAATACCTCTTGTGAAGCTCCTTAAATTTTAAAACAAATACGTTTTCCTATATTTCACTTTTTTATTTAATAGTTTTTAAAATCTTTACAAAAGAAAAGGTTAAAAAAAAGGTGCAAGTTTACTTCGTCACAATATTTAATTTGTTTTTAAAGAATTTATGGATTCGGACAAGTTATTGTTTAAATTTATATTGTGAAGCTCCAAATGATTTAATATATATTTCAAATTTAGTTTATTTATTGATTGAATAGGAAGCAAAGTTTAAGTGTGCTTTTATTGAGTGTATAAAACGTAAATTTGTATTTTTATACATTTATAAAAAGAGAAATGTCTTCCTTATTCAATTTAATAACATTTCGTGAGCATGTAACAAGTGAAATGAAAGCCTGTAATATTTTTTTTACATAAAGTTTGATTAGGCTAAATTACGTTACGTTAGATTAAGTTTGGTGTAGGTTAGGTTAAGGTTAGGTTAGGTTAGGTTAGGTTAGGTTAGATTAGATTAACGCAAAGACATATGTTGGAATCGTACTTGTGCGAATTTATTTGGAGACAAAAATTTCAAGGCCAAGATTTTTTTAAAAAGCGTATTAAAATGCATCTCCGAGTTTAAAACAATTTAACCTTAATAAGTAATATTTATTTATTTATTAAAAGGATGTATTTTTTTTTATAAAGGCTTAAAAGAATTGTTTTATTTACATTTGTAACTTTTTTGGACTTCACAATAAATTTAATAGATTAATTTTCAATGATTATTTCCAATTTTTAGTTTGAAGTTGAAGCTAATATTGTTGTTCGATTCCTATCATTTGTCATAAAAATTAAAATGTTGTGATGAATTGAACAAGCTCCAAAAAAAAAGTAACAAATAACTGTTGCTATAATTCCTTAAGGCTTACCTATGTATATATATATATATATATATATATATATATATATATATATATATATATATATATATATATATATATATATATATATATATATATATATATATATATATATATATATATATATATATATATATATATATATATATATATATATATATATGCGTGGAGAGAGAGAGAGAGAGAGAGAGAGAGAGAGAGAGAGAGAGAGAGAGAGAGAGAGAGAGAGAGAGAGAGAGAGAGAGAGAGAGAGAGAGAGAGAGAGAGAGAGAGAGAGAGAGAGAGAGAGAGAGAGAGAGAGAGAGAGAGAGAGAGAGAGAGAGAGAGAGAGAGAGAGAGAGAGAGAGAGAGAGAGAGAGAGAGAGAGAGAGAGAGAGAGAGAGAGAGAGAGAGAGAGAGAGAGAGAGAGAGAGAGAGAGAGAGAGAGAGAGAGAGAGAGAGAGAGAGAGAGAGAGAGAGAGAGAGAGAGAGAGAGAGAGAGAGAGAGAGAGAGAGAGAGAGAGAGAGAGAGAGAGAGAGAGAGAGAGAGAGAGAGAGAGAGAGAGAGAGAGAGAGAGAGATTTCTAACTCATTTAAGCTTAAGAAAAAGAAACCTAAGTTTAAATTAAAAATTTTTTATTTATTTTTATTTTGGTGAAAGAAAATTAAATTAAAATTAAAATTTTAACTAAAGATAAATTCCGAAATTTTATCACAATAAATAAACTATTTTAAAAATCAATTTAGACTTAAAAAGTAAAACTAAAACTTCGTAATATAATGCAAAAAAAATCGACATTTAATTGATTTTGTTTCTTATAATACCTGTATATTTTAAAAGTTCAATTACTATCATTATGAGAGGAAGCTTCATTTTTGGACCTTACGTACAATAGCGACGTTTGATGCATTAAACTCCTCGGAGTCTCAGAATATAGCAATATATATATATATATATATATATATATATATATATATATATATATATATATATATATATATATATATATATATATATATATATATATATATATATATATATATATATATATATATATATATATATATATATATATATATATATATATATATATATATATAATATATATATAAAATTAAAAAAAGGTGAAATTTTAAAATTTAAATTTAAATTTAAAAACATTCTCTTTTAATTTCTGACAATCCGAACTAAAAAGGGCGTGGTCTCAAACAAACGAGTCTTAAAGTGATCGAAATAATCCGGCGAGAAACATGGTGAACTGTATATATATATATATATATATATATATATATATATATATATATATATATATATATATATATATATATATATATATATATATATATATATATATATATATATATATATATATATATATATATATATATATATATATATATATATATATATATATATATATATATATATATCCTCCGATTGGCAAAGACCATAAGCCAACCAATATCCACTGGAGTTGGGAAAACTATCAAGTCCTAGTCGTTAAAGGCCGACATGAACCGATACACAGCGTTTAAAAGTGTGCAAGTCAAAGGAAGTTTGGAAAACAGATAAAGGGAGTGTGTTCCAGACTTTACCAGTAGAGTACATGTAAGATTGAGCATAGCAGTTCAGTCTGGGGTCGGGGAGTCGTACAGAGAAAAGATAAGACTGTGTAGAAAGTCGAGTCGCATGAGCCCTTCTCATATATATATATATATATATATATATATATATATATATATATATATATATATATATATATATATATATATATATATATATATATATATATATATATATATATATATATATATATATATATATATATATATCAATCAAAAAAATAATTTCTGATTTTTTTTTTTTCCGAAAATTTAGTTTTTAATTTAATAGCGATGTTTTCCCCCAAATTTTTGGGTTTGATTTTAATAATTTTAATACTATATTGAAATATTGGTGAAGCAACTTTACTATGCGTAACATGTCTTTTCTATGTATAAATTTTCATTACGGTATTTTTGTCAATATTTTTTTTTTACAGTCTCAATATTTTTTTTACAGTGATATGAAATGAAAAGACCTTAGAAGAGTTGTATTTTCTCTCAGAATACATTCCAAGAGACAAATAAAAACTATTAGGATAATAAAAAATGATATAAATTTGAATAACAAAGAAATATTAACATAAATTTATCCATTATAAACTATGGGTGATTTAATAATTATATCTAGAGCCATAGGTTAACTCAGCCTTCAACCCCATTATGACCAATATTTTGGTTAAGTATTGAACCATTATTAGCATAAAGTTGATTATTTGTCTTAATGACTTACAGGTTAGCAGTTATAAAAACTTAAAGAAAGTGAGAAAGATTATATCCGGGAAGACACTCCAAAATTATTGAATAAACATTTCTTTACCCATATCAACAATTGAAATCACTCAAATCTCAACAATGTAAAAAATGTTTAATAACATTATAACTCAGTAATAAAACTATAATGGAGAATCTATAAGGAACCAACAACGTAAAAACCAAAAATATATCTAAGGAAACAACAAAACCAACAAAATAAATCAATGAACATGTCGAACAATGTTGAAAATCAAAACAAAAGAGAAAAACGAAGTGAACAACCCGATCAGTAAAAAAACATTGTATGGCTAATATTAACTGTACTTAATATAAAAAAAAGTACTCAATCAGCGAAATGGCAGTGAATGTCGAATATAAAAATGAAAATAGTATAATCTTAGTGACAAGATTTGCAGTCAGAAAACTCAAAAAATATTTTGAAGTCACGAAACCAAGCAAAAACATTAATAGTGATTTCATTTATTTCGCACACACATATACACATACACATGAAATCAACCATACACAATATGAAACATTAAAATGATGCTGAACTTACAATTTAAAACGCGAGATGGAAAAAATGTAATAAATACGTCAATAAATGTAGTAAAGAATCCTGTTGTTGATCTTGTGAATTTATTACCTTATAATTCTATCAGAAAAAGAAAAACTTGAAGAACTATTAATATGAAACCGATTAAAAATATATTTTCAGCTAAATTTTTATTTAAATTTTTTTTTTTAAAGTTATAACCATCACTCACGGGCAGAGCCCTATTCGAGGAGTGTGGTCCTTAGACAGGGAAATTGAGTTAAATGTTATTTCTGACCAAGATAATAAGTTACAGATTATTCGGGTTTTGGATAGGCTGTGGGGAAACCCTGCTCCGGTACAGACCAATCAAGTTTTTTTTATACGTTTAGCACATTTGAAGAGAAAGAAGCAGAATTTAGGGTAAAAAAAATATGCCTCGAACGGTTACCTCTAGGTGATACAAAGCTCATTAAAAAGATATAAGAACAATGACGTCATAACTCTTTGGCAAATAAATATTAGCCTATGATAACATCTTTGATTAGAAGTATATGACAAAAAAATGTATTAGAAGTAAACGATATTGAAACATATATCCGTTAAACATAAAATATTTACCCCAGGGTATGATCTAATATTTTTAGGAAATGAAATATAACCCGGGGTATGATAGCTCTTGAATGCTTTAATCGCCCCCCCCCACCAAAAAAAAAAAATTAAAAATCGGCAACATAAAAAAATATCAAGGGAAAATTTTTGAGTTTCATGAATCATTTATGAGAATCGCCACGCCAAAGGAACAAGCTATGCCTGAACAACTACGTAAAGCAGGGAGCTGAATTGGTCTAATAAATAAATCGTACAAAAATAAAGATCAAGTACATACGTTTACAGCATCTTGGTCAATTATAGTAGGTAACCACACATTAGAACAGGCAGAAGAATATGAATACTTGGGACAGCTTAAATCAGGTGATGAAATCTAGAAATGAAAACAAAAAGGAGAACCCAATTGGGGTGGAACAATCTTTAAAGGTTTTTTTTTTTGTTTTTTTTTAAAGACATATTCAAGTCAAGTGCAAAGGTATATTTTTATGGACATTCAAGGTCACACACAAAAAAAAAACACTCATCTTAAAAGACTTTCAAGAATACATATCACCTGATCTTACCTATTCTTGAAACAAATATGAATCATGAATTTCTAGGATGACACAACCTACGAAGTGAGGAGAAACCGTGATGAGAAAAAAAAAAAATTTTTTTTTTTTTTTTTAAAATTTTTTTTTTTTTTTTTTTTTTTTGAAAATACAAACCAAGAGCGGCGACCCCATAATGAAGAAGGTACATCACCTAAAATGGAGTGAAGGTGATATGTTAACTCAAAACGAAAGTGAGAGATGAGCATGACCTATTCTAAGTGTAGTTTCTTCTTTATTAGAAAGGTCATAGGTCATAGGATATGCTGATGGAAGAAAGAAAAAGGTGAAAAGATTGACATGGACTAAATAAAATATAATATATTTTTTGCCCAAAAAATAAATTTTAATTCTATCTACCTGTATATCTCTCCTTCTATCTCTCTCTATATCTATCATCTATCTATCTATTATCTATCTATCTATCTATCTATCTATCTATCTATCTATCTATCTATATCTATATATATATATATATATATATATATATATATATATATATATATATATATATATATATATATATATATATATATATATATATATATATATATATATATTATTTTATTATTATTATATATAAATTTTATTATTAAAAATATGTATAAATTATAATATAATATATATAATATATATATAATATAAATATATATATATATATATATATATATATATATATATATATATATATATATATATATATATATATATATATATATATATATATATATATATATATATATATATATATATATATATATATATATATATATATATATATATATATATATATATATATATATATATATATATATATATATATATATATATATATATATATATATATATATATATATATATATATATATATATATTATATATATATATATATATATATATATATATATATATTATATATATATATATATATATATATATATATATATATATATATATATAATATATATATATATATATATATATATATATATATATATATATATATATATATATATATATATATATATATATATATATATATATATATATATATATATATATATATATATATATATATATCCAGGAAAGTACATTTACAATTTTAAAGTATGTCCTCTACTTCTAAATACAATATTAATAATTTGTTAGTTGTACATTTCTCTGAAAAGAATCTTCTAAGGGTATGAGCATTGATGTTCCATTGAGCCCCAAAGTTTAGTCCATAAATAGCTCTTCAATTTATTTTAATAACCATTAAAATACAAGTATGATGCATATAACAAACAATAACAATAATACATAAAGTAATAATAATAATAATAATAATAATAATAATAATAATAATAATAATAATAATAATAACAAAAATAATACTAACAAGAAATGTCAAGTTATGATAAGAGTATTCAGAAATATTGGTAATCTTTGATCTTTAATCTTAATTCATTTTTCATTTACAAAATTCAAATAAACAATTCATCGTATACTTGATATGTATTGATATTGCTAAACTAAAAATTAGTATTGATAAACTAAAAAGAGCTTCGGGGGTGGGGTGGGGTGCGAATTCTTGGTCTGAGCTCGAGTAATAAATAATAATAATAATAATAATAATAATAATAATAATAATAATAATAATAATAATAATAATGATAATGATGATAATATAATAATAAAGACAATAATAACAATAATATAATAATAATAATAATAATAATAATAAAAATAATAACAGCAACAAGATTTTAGTATTTATTCTACAACTAATTTCAATAATAGTAATATAATTAAAGATATTTATAAGATATAGAGCTAGTAACGATAAAACAATAATAATAATAGTAATAAAAAATAATAATAATAGTAATAGTAACAACAATAAAAATTTTAATGATAATAATAATAATAAAATAATAATGATAATAATAAATACCATCTCCCTCAGTAATAATAGTAAATATAGTACAATACTACCGTTATTTTATATATATATATATATATATATATATATATATTATAACATATATAATAAGGTATAAAATATAGATAGATATATAATATATAATATATATTTTTACCTTACCCCTGACCACCCCATAGGCGGCCACACTTCGCTAATGAAGCTTCCTGCCGCAGTCGGTCTCGTCCAGAGATCCTTCAAAGAAGTGATGCCCCAGAAGATTTTGGGGCGAGAGTTGGAAGGACAGCGTAATAGAAAGTGTTTCACGGTCTCCGGGGCCATTCCGCATCTAGTACAGGTGGGAGATGCTGCCTGGTTTATTTTGAATTTGTGTTTGTAATGTTGTAGGTTTGGGTGGTGACCGCAAATCTTGCAAGATGCGGTCACCACCCAAACTACAACATTACAAACACAAATTCAAAATAAACCAGGCAGCATCTCCCACCTGTACTAGTAATATATATATATATATATATATATATATATATATATATATATATATATATATATATATATATATATATATATATATATATATATATAGAATTAAACAATTAAAAGGTAAAAGAAGAAGATGATAATATAAGTAAAAATAGATCTTCCAAGCGCGGTGGGAGAATGAGGAGGGGGGGGGGAGACAAAGAAATATTTTACATTGTATATTATGAATGAAAAGAAAAAAAAAACATAGAACCCTAAAAAAAAAGAAAAAAAACCTGATCAATTACTAAAAACAATAATTAACGAAATGTAAAGAATAATAAACTTTAATTGTTATGGTGGGAAAGGGCGTAGGTGAAATGAATTATAAAGTGGTATCAGAGTATGAAAAAAAAGGAGTCGAAAACGCAGAAGGAAAATGCTGAGAATTCGTCACAAACCCAAGGAAATGTTAACGATTTCGACATCTTGAAAGAATAATTGCTAAGAACAAAGTGTGAACTCAGTAGAGGGATATGAGGTAATGAATCAGGAGATACAGAATAACAGGGTATGAAGAAGAGATAATGAAGAAAAGATGTAATGAATCAGGAGATACAGAATGACGGAGTATGAATAAGAGATAATGAAGCAAAGATGTAATGAATCTGGAGATACAGAATGAATGAGTATTAAAGAAGAGATAATGAAGTGAAGAGGTAATGAATCAGGAGATAGAGAATGATGGAGTATGAATATAATGAAGTGAAGATGTAATAAGTCAGCTGAAATGGAATGACGGGAGTATGAATAAGAGATAATGAAGTAAAGATGCAATTAATTCAGTAGATACAGAATGACGGAGCATGAATAAGAGATAATGAAATAAAGATGTAATGAGTCAGGTGAAATAGAATGGCGGAGTATGAATAAGAGATAATGAAGCGAAGAGGTAATGAATCAGTAGATACAGAATAACGGAGTATGAATAAAAGATAAAGAAGTAAAGATGTAATGAGTCAGATGAAATGGAATGGCGGAGTATGAATAAGAGAGAATGAAGAGAAGAGGTAATGAATCAGTAGATCCAGAATGACGGGAGTATGAAAAAGTGCTAATGAAGTAAAGATGCAATAATTCAGGAGATACAGAATGACGGAGTATGAATAAGAGATAATGATGTAAAGATGTAATGAGTCAGGTGAAATAGAATGGCGGAGTTTAAATAAGAAATGAGGTCAGGTGAAGAAATGGCGGAGTTTAAATAAGAAATGAGGTCGTGAAGATTAAATGTGGTAAATTTTTAAAGACGAAACTTAAAGATGATAATACTGAGGAAAGAGACACGCAAGTTGCAACTGGTAAACCAGAAAATTAATTAGAAATATCTGGCATTATTAGTTAATTATTAATTAATTAGTTATTGTATTTTAATATCTATTTAACATTTTCATATACAAAGTCTTAAAGTTAAAAAAAAAAAAAAAAAAAAATACATTTATAAATTAAAAAAAAAAAAAAAAAAAAAAAAAAAATGTGAGAAAACTGAAAAAAAGAAGATTTTGGCTATTTGGTTAATGAGACGGGAGGGAGGAACGAAGATTTTGGTTGGAGAGGGGATGAAAGAAGATTTGTGCTGAGAGAGAGATTGAGAGCATAAAAAAATATAATGATTTGAGGTAGAAGGAATTGAGAAAGAAGTAAAGACGGCAGTTAAAGGATATATATATATATATATATATATATATATATATATATATATATATATATATATATATATATATATATATATATATATATATATATATATATATATATATATATATAATAATATATATATATATATATATATATATATATATATATATATATATATATATATATATATATATATATATATATATATATATATATATATATATATATATATATATATATATATATATATATATATATATATATATATATATATATATATATATATATATATATATATATATATATATATATATATATATATATATATATATATTCGCTCTTCACATTTCCCACCCTCGTGGGGTGGTGCAAAATTTCAACATGCCCAACCACATATCTAAATCTTTTACCTAGTATCGAACCATATACCCTTCAGCCAATGTCCAACACATTATTTATTATTATTATTATTATTATTATTATTATTAATGTTATGTTACTCATAAAAAGTTATTATTACTGAATTTTACTGTTATTATTGTATAATCAATATTGTTATTATTTCTGTATTACTATAATGTCGTAGTTACTTCTCTAATGCACGTGATGTTACACTCCAGCGGCAACATTTTCTCGTAATTATTACTAACACTACTATAAATGATATTGGGCTACACTTTTTATTGACTTTATTATTACTAATATTCATTAATTATTATTTTATTATTATTATCGTTATTGCTATTATTATTACTATTACTGTTATTGTAATTTTATTATTATGTATAATGTTGTCTTTACATTTAATTTTGATAATTCTATTAATACTTTCAAATTATTGCCGTAATTAAAGTTAGCTTTGGAATCAGTACTAAAAGCCTTATTGCTGTTGCTATTACAATTTTTATTATTATTATCATCGTTATTATTATTATAGTTGATAATGTTATTAGTACTTCCTTACCATAATTATTATGATTATTATTATATTATTTCGATCATTATTATATTTGCAAATACCTTCTTCCTCTCATCATTATTATTATTATCATTGATTTTACTATTTTTGCTATTAGAATTAATATTTTTATTACTATTTTCGTTATTATTAATTTTATAAGATAATTGTATTTTAATTAGCATTATCTTTATCACTCATTTTGTTATATGCACCATTTTAGAATTTACTTTTTAATAAAAAAATTTAAAAAAAACTTATTTAACTACTAAACTTTGGGGCTCAATGGAAACTAATGAGTATTCCCTTAGAAGTCCCATTTCAGAGAGCTGTACAGTCGCTTCATTACTATTATTATTTCTTATTATTATTATTATTATTATTATTATTATTATTATTATTAGTATAGTTAGTAGTATAGAACCTACTACATATTGTAAATTACAGTGTCCGTTCAATAAATAAAGAATTTTGAATTATTATTATTATTATTATTATTATTATTATTATTATTATTATTATTACGATACGGCTTATGACAATTTGAGCTGTGGTTCGAATCCTAGCACGTAAATATATATTAATATAGAAACCTTTCAAATAGATGAAATTAGGAAATAATATGTGGTACTCAATACTCCTTGTTGCAATGTAAAGTTAAATAAAACATTGCGCTTTATTCTTAAAAAAAGCCAGGAATGTCCTAATATATATATATATATATATATATATATATATATATATATATATATATATATATATATATATATATATATATATATATATATATATATATATATATATATATATATATATATATATATATATATATATATATATATATATATATATATATATATATATATATATATATATATATATATATATATATATATATATATATATATATATATATATATATATATATATATATATATATATATGTGTGTGTGTGTGTGTGTGTGTGTGTGTGTGTGTATGTGTGTGTGTGTGTGTGTATGTATTGTGTGTGTGTATGTGTGTGTGTATGTTGTGTGTGTGTACGTATCTAAAAAGTAATGAGACTGTTTATTTTTATTAACTGCAGGAAATAATGAGCACAATGAGAGAAAGTCGTCTCAGAAGCATTTCCAAACTCTCTTTCGAACATGTTTCAACTCGATAATTTAAATGTATGTTCGTCGGTTCAATAATCCTAAGTGCTTGCCTCTATTTCTCATAACTAAAATTTAACATTGATAGATTGACCAAATTTGGGAGAATGCGAGAGTGCCATTGAACTAATTTTGCTGACAATAGGGCCAGTGCCGATTCTTGCTTTGGGTACTTTGTTTCAGTGGCATAGAATAATTGTTTAATTGGATTACGAATTAATAATTATCAGTTTCAATTATTTTCGTATTGATTCTTTTTATTCATTTATTTATTTTTTTAAATTTATGCTTTAAGTTTTCAGATTTTATAAAAATATTAAAAAAAAAAAAAAAAAAAAAAAAAAAAAAAAAAATTAAAATATTTTTAAATTTAATTTTCTAAAAAATAAGAAAATAAAAATTTTGAGAGAGAGAGAGAGAGAGAGAGAGAGAGAGAGAGAGAGAGAGAGAGGAGAGAGAGGAGAGAGAGAGAGAGAGAGAGAGAGAGAGAGAGAGAGAGAGAGAGAGAGAGAGAGAGAGAGAGAGAGAGAGAGAGAGAGAGAGAGAGAGAGAGAGAGAGAGAGAGAGAGAGAGAGAGAGAGAGAGAGAGAGAGAGAGAGAGAGAGAGAGAGAGAGAGAGAGAGAGAGAGAGAGAGAGAGAGAGAGAGAGAGAGAGAGAGAGAGAGAGAGAGAGAGAGAGAGAGAGAGAGAGAGAGAGAGAGAGAGAGAGATCACAACATCTGTAGACTATATGGACTTAGTTCGAAACTTTCCTTTTTAATTCCTCTCAAAAAATTATCAAACATCAAAAAAAAGAATTGATCAAGCTGTTACTATTTGTTATATTTATTCAAAATATTTTGGAAAGCAGTTTCCCAACACGACTTATGCAGAAAACTATTCAATGTAAATAAAATCGCTAATTCATCAGTTACTTTACAAAATTCGGTGTTAACATTTTAACTCATAAATTACAATGCCCAATTTAGTAGTAACATTTTGCGCAATTTTCGTAACTCATAAATTACTATGCCCAAGTTAGTGTTAACATTTTCGTAACACAAGCTACTATGTTGAATTTTGTGTTAACATTTTCGTAACACATAAGTTACTATGTGATGAATTTTGTGTTAACATTTTCGTAACACAAGTTACTATGCCTAATTTTGTGTTAACATTTTCGTAACACTTAAGTTACTATGCGCAATTGAGAATATTTTAGCCCCATTTAAAAAAAAAAAAAAAAAAAAAGTTACACCTTGTTACCTCCTGAAACATTTTTTATCAAAGTCAGAATTTTGGTACAAAAAATATTTTAAAATTCTATCAAAATTAACATTAATTAAAATGAGAAACAAGTGCCACTTGTGAAAATATATCCTTATAGTCAATTTCATGAGTATTATTATTATTATTATTATTATTATTATTATTATTATTATTATTATTATTATTATTATTGATTTTTTGAAATATTTTTACTGCTATTATTATTTTTAAAATTAAAATTACTACTATATATATATATATATATATATATATATATATATATATATATATATATATATATATATATATATATATATATATATATATATATATATATATATATATATATATATATATATATATATATATATATATATATATATATATATATATATATATATATGAGAAAGAGGAAAAAGTTAATGCTACATTAAAAAGTTGGAGTTAATTAAATTTCTGTGAAACGAAGATGTCTTCGGCTTTTTATGAGGAATAAACGGCCAATTTAGACACCTTCATCACACACACACAAACATATACACAAATGCATACAAACACAAATACATATACACACACAAACATATACACAAATACACACAAACACAAATGCACACAAACACAAATACACACAAACACAAACACAAATACACACAAACACAAACACAAATACACACACACAAACATATACACAAATACACATACAAACACAAATACACATACAGACACAAAACATATAAACAAATACACACACAAACACATACACAGATAAACATATACACAAATACACACACAAACACAAATAGACATACACACACAAACATATACACAAATACACATACACACACACTCATATTATATATATAATATATATATATATATATATATATATATATATATATATATATATATATATATATATATATATATATATATATATATATATATATATATATATATATTATCTAAGTTAAATGACTGAAAATAAATTCAAATAAAGGAAAAAAAAGAAGAAAAAGTGAATAAATTGTCGTGTCCGAAACCTTCTGGAAACGCAATTTATGCTATTAAAAAACAATACAAGTCTGAAAAAATAACAAAAATTGGAAATTCTATTCTTAATAACAATATATATATATATATATATATATATATATATATATATATATATATATATATATATATATATATATATATATATATATATATATATATATATATATATATATATATATATATATGACTGTGTGTTTGTGTGTTTGTATTTGTGTATGTGTTTATGTGTGTTTATTTTTTGTCATCATTGAATAGACAAACCCTATTCAGAAAGTGGTTAGTATATAAAAAAATCATAGCCTAGTCCAACCTAATACAAAAATTCAGTGACCTTTAATGTAGAAGATAAAACAAAACCTTAAACCTTAAGGAATAATGCAATTGATAATTTATATTCTTAGTTAAAAACAGAATGATTTGACCTCCCTCCTAGTTCGGTAAGTGTTTTAGAAGCCTTGAATCACTGAATGATAAATTCATTGGAATTATATATAGGACCTCAACATTTGGATAAGAAAATGGGGTCCTTATGAGAAGTAAGATTTTCAAAAATGGTTAAAGAATTTGTTCAGTAAGGGGAGCAGTAATAGAAAAATAAAATTATTGGTGGTAGTAAGAACAGATATTAAGCAGGAGAACATCGAAATTGAGCGGTTCTAGATTATTGAGATGTGTTACAGGGTAATAGAAATGTTAACATTGGTATAGGCATAAATCCCACCATTAGAACGAAAATATTTGAAAAAGTTAGTTCTAGAATATTAAGATCGTTAGAAAAGGATTCCCTAGATATTCGGATTAGGATGAGAGTTAAGATAATAAATTAATAGGTAAGCCATGGATGTTGATAATCTAAGTCCACATCCATACCCTTGTGTATATGCAGATACATACACAAGCAATAACTGTTACACAAAAATTAACAATAAAACCTACAAAACTATACCATAATCTTTTAAATAATAATCTTAAATTGTTTTAAAACAGGCAACGTAAGTTTAGGATGTAAGCCTTGAATTTAGATTTAACTCTAAATCAAACAAGCTAAGAGTTGAAATTAAAAAATTAAAAACAATCTAATAGGGCTCTGCCCGTGAGTGACGCTAACTTAAAAACAAAAACAAAAAGAAAACAAAAAACAAATAGAAACTCAGAATTTTATTACTTTTAGAAAGAGATCTAAGTTTAAAAATTAAAAGTATAAACCTTTATAAAATGGTTAATAATAATAGTAAATAATAATAATTGCTCATTTACATTTTCGGAACTGCTCTTGAATTTAATAAAATTTGCATAAATACGTAATTTTAATCGCTATAAATTTTATTTCTAAAAGACATTAATATATAATGAGTTATATTGGATTTAAAAAAAAAAAAAAAAAAAAAAACTTAATAAGCAACAAAAATCTAAAAATTTGAAAAGTTTCTTCGACTGGAAAAGGTGTGAGGCTCAATTTCTTCGAGTGGTATAGTTTCAAAAAAGTGGCGTGAAGCCCCAAAAACTTCTATGAATGAGTCTTTCGACCAAAATTGACGCCATCCAAGGAAGATTTCATGCAAAAGGATTGTTTTAGAGGATAAACAGAATAAATCAATATTCATTAATTCAGTCAAAGGAGCTATTTAATATCCAATCGAAGTTG
>SEYY01016249.1:57500-60000 GCA_009176605.1 Armadillidium nasatum
GGGGGGGGGAACTTTCTTGCGGAAGATTGAAAAAAAAGAGGATACAGAAATATGAAGGTGATCGTTTGAATCCAGAGGTGGATTGAGTTTGACAGAACAAGGAGAAGGATTAGAAGTTAGAAAAAGTTCTAGAATGTTGGATTCTTCTCCTAGACGATTAAGTATACGAGCAGGGAGCTGCACCAACTGCTCAAGTTCGTTCTGGATAGCGAAATGGAAGGTACTTTCACCGGCTGTATCATGAGAACTAGATGAAAGCCATTGGCGGTGGTGAACATTGAAATCACCTAAAATGATGATTTCTGAGAAAGGAGAAGAAGAAAGAATGTGTTCTATTTTGGAGTTAAGATAGTCGGAGAATATTGGATAGTCTGTAGAGTTAGGAGATAAGTAAATAGAACAAATGAATTTAGTTGTAGAATTGCAAGAAAGTTTAAGCCACAAAGTAGATAATTCAGAAGACTCCAAATTAGAGATACGAGAACAGACATCTTTCTCACATATGCGCAACAACAGCCTTTGGCTAAAAATTGAAGATATAGACGGTAAGAGGAAACAGAGTAGGGTTTGCTGTCAGAGCACTCAGACACCTGAGATTCAGTTAAGAACAAGAGATGAGGTCTAGAAGAAAAGAGGTGGTGTTCGGCAAAGTGGAGATTAGACAAAAGACCGGGAATGTTGCAGAAATTATTGAAAAAAAAAGATCATGCACCATTGCAAGTCGGCAACAGGTCTTGGTGGAAATAACCCCATCACCGGAGGCCATCAACTCCCAAGTGGTGATGGTGGAAGGAGTGGATGAGGGGCTATATTTGGAAGTCGCCCCTCCAAACTTCTCCGAGGTAGATTTATATTTCGCCATTTTTGATTTACTTAATAAGTAATGTAAGTATAAGCGCTTGTAAATTTGCAGGACACATGTGAAGAAGGAGGAAAGTTGTGGAAGCATAGGCACTCCAATGTGAGTCAAGGGTACACTAGAGACCCTCTGCGAAGATGAAACGCGAAAAGGAACGAACCAAATGGCAACGGAGTGAAACGGAATGGTCTAGCCCACCCTATCACCCGCGTCGGATTGAGCTACGTTCTCCCATATATATATATATATATATATATATATATATATATATATATATATATATATATATATATATATATATATATATATATATATATATATATATATATATATATATATATATATATATATATATATATATATATATATATATATATATATATATATATATATATATAATATATATATATATATATATATATATATATATATATATATATATATATATATATAAATATATATTTTATTTAAATAATAATAATAATAATAATAAATAATAATAATAATAATAATAAATAATAATAATAATAATAATAATAATAATAATAATAATAATAATAATAATAATAATAATAATAATAATAATAATAATAATAATAATAATAATAATAATATAATATAATAATTTTTTTTTTTTTTTATAATTAATAATAATAATAATAATAATAATAATAATAATAATAATAATAATAATAATAATAATAATAATAATAATAATAATAATAACAGCAATAATAATAATAATAATAATAATAATAATAATAATAATAATAATAATAATAATAATAATAGAAAAGAAAAGTTTATAGTGAAAAAAACTTTTAATTTATATTAAAGTTTTCTTTTTGTAATTACGAACGTTAATAAATAAAACTTTTTTTTTCCTTGCAATTAAAAAAGTTTTGATTTAACTTGACAAGTTTATGACAACACCTCAAAAAAAAATATATAAAAATAAAAAAATAAAAAAATAAAAAAATAAATAAATAAATAAAACTTTAATTCTGTATTTTTTTTTTAAAATGATATTTAAAAACAGAAAAATGTATTTTCTACATCGTTTAATTGAATGCGCTCTCAATCTGGGGAGCGACCCCCCCAAAGGAGTGGTGAGAAAATTTGAATGGGGGCAAACAAAACTGTGAAAAAAAAATAAGACAACAAATTTGGGGCTAAGGCTATAATTTCTGGTAAACGTCTTCAACCTTAAAACACGCCCATATATATATATATATATATATATATATATATATATATATATATATATATATATATATATATATATATATATATATATATATATATATATATATATATATATATATATAGTACAATTGTAAGTACAGACGTGTGAGGGGGGGGGGCTTGAACTCATACAATAGAATAAAAAGGGGGGAGCATAGACCTCAAAAGATTGAGAACTTTATTTTAGTTCATATTGTGCAAAACTGACAGACAATATAGGGAAAGAAGCTGAACATCTGGCATTAAATGACTATGGTTTGGAGTCCTACCTATGACAGGATATTAAAGAACATTGAATGTATTATTGATTGGAGTCCAAAAATAAAGGAAAACTTTTTGGTAAGGAAAAATTTCCGATTTATAATTTTGAAATTGTGAGAAAAGTCTTATCAGAAT
>SEYY01016254.1:2500-10000 GCA_009176605.1 Armadillidium nasatum
ACTCTGGAAACAAATGTCTGTTACATGTTTTCGTTGCCAATAGAATTATGAATATACATCCAAATTCCAAGTTATTCCGAAAAGTGGTTTGGCCCCGCCATTCATTTGAAAAGGGTGAAATTTCCCCTCAAAAAATTTTTTTTAGCAGTTATAGACTCAGAAAAACGCTAGAAAATGGACTTTTTTTCACCAGGAAGAAAGCTATATATACTGAAAATTTCAAAAGAATCGGCTGAAAATTAAAAAAAAAAAAAATTTTGATTGTTCTCTCAAGTATAATTTGCCATTTTAACCCCGGCAGGCAAACCCCGGTTTTCCCTGATTTTTAGCTGGGGCCGGGGCCCCGGTCGGTTCCTATATGTGAGTATATGGGTAAGTGTGTGTGTGCGTGTGAGTGTCTGTGGATGTAAAAGTGAACGTGAACAATTTTCCAGGTTCCGTACCACGTCTAAGGGTAATTTGAAATGACATTTCAAGATGTCTTGAATAAAGGTCAAAAGCGCTTCCCAATATTACCAATTATTATTATACAAAATGGAGAAATAATATGGATTTCCATTTCTTATCGAGAACCTTTGTATCTCTTCAATTTATTTATTTATTTATTTATTTATTTATTATTTATTTATTTATTTTTGTTTTGTTTTTTATTTGTGTGTTTTTTTGTGTACGTGTTTTTTTTTAACAATTTGCTTTTTAATATTTAATTATATAATTCGAAATGAAAAGATGTTTTGGAATATTTAAAATCACAATTGAATGTTATCTTAAAGTTTACATTCTTAAAGTTATTATTATTATTATTTATTAATATTATTATTATTATTATTTATTATTATTATTATTATTATTATTATTATTATTATTATTATTATTATTACTATTATTATTATTGTTCTTATTTTTATCATTATAATTCATTATTATAATTGAGTATTATTTTTATTTATTATATATTATTATTATTATTATATTATTATATTAATTATTATTATTATTATATCATCATCACTATTAATATTATCATTTATTATATTATTATTATTCATTCATTTATTATTTTCTGTTTATTGTGTAATTGTAAAGTTTTTACCCTCCTTTGGGTGTGTTTCCTTTATAGGTAAAATTAAGAAATAATACCCTAATAAGTTATTATTATTATTCCTTATAGCTTTTTTTAAAAAATTCTTTATACATATATATATATATATATATAATATATATATATATATATATATATATATATATATATATATATATATATATATATTATATATATATATATATATATATATATATATATATATATATATTATATATATATATATATATATATATATATATATATATATATATATATATATATATATATATATATATATATATATATAATATATATATATATATATATATATATATATATATATATATATATATATATATATATATATATATAATATATATATTATATATATATATAGAGCCATATCAGTTAATGTCTATATTTTAAATATGACAATGTAGATGGAATAGAAGTTAAATAATACTTAAAAATATTATTTGTCTAAATTTCAAAATTATGAACGATGGAAGTAAGATGAGGGAGTTGAGTGTCATGCAATCAAAGATGAATGTGCCTCCATTTACTGGCACTATGCCCTTTAAGAAGGAAATATATGAGCTATTTCAACTCTGAGCAAACTAAATTTATTTGCAATGAAGATATTTAATATATAAAATATAATAAGCGAAATGTCATGGGTGAATGAGAAGGAAGCCAAGAGATATTAAAGCAACAATAGCACAAATATAGTAATAAATTTTAATGTATTTATTTTATAATTAATTATTATGTTGATATAAATTTTTTACAGTAAAGATAAGTGCTAAAGAAAATGAAATTTATGAAATTTATTAAAAGAATGAATATATTATCAGAATTTATCTAAGTTTGCAAATTCAAAGAAAATAGGCGAAGTATAAGAAGCTTCAGAAA
Organism: Armadillidium nasatum; assembly: GCA_009176605.1. Classification (NCBI taxonomy): domain Eukaryota; kingdom Metazoa; phylum Arthropoda; class Malacostraca; order Isopoda; family Armadillidiidae; genus Armadillidium; species Armadillidium nasatum. Next base: position 4,497 of record SEYY01016254.1, read on the forward strand.
GCCATGCATGTGTTATAATTATTACAATTGCGTGATATTTAGAGAAATTTTACTGTGAAAATTGTTCGCAGAAACTGATTGTCTGAGTTTAACCAAGTAGAAATACAAAATCAAATAAAATCACGGTTTCATATCTAATATTTTTCATGTGAATATTTATCACTAAAATGGAATGGCGTTATGGTGAGCATGTAAAAATTGTACTCCAATTATACTGAAATTGATAGGGGGATGTTATTTAGTCAAATCGGATTTCTACGTTGTACTTTTTTCAAAATTGTCAGAAGTATGCATGATATATTAAAAACGCTATGGAAATGATAAAAAAGCTTTAAAAGAACAATGCAACATATAATAAGATAAAGATTAAATATGGGTTAATAAAATTAATTGAATATTAAAGGAAAGTAATATTTATATTGAAGTATTTAGTATGTAAAGTTATTTATATATATATATATATATATATATATATATATATATATATATATATATATATATATATATATATATATATATATATATATATATATATATATATATATATATATATATATATATATATATATATATATATATATATATATATATATATATATATATATATATATATATATATATATATATATATATATATATATATATATATATATATATATATATATATATATATATATATATATATATATATATATATATATATATATATATATATATATATATAAGGTAATAATTAAAGTCTGCTAACACTCTCGCAGACTAAATATATATTAATAAACATCGAAGTTTAAAGTTTGCTATAGAAGAATCGAACCCGGATCCTATAACACACCGCTACTGGCGGTTCAGAAGAGAAATCCAAAGAGGAGACTTATGAATAATAATCATGTTGCCTCACACTCAAGCGCGGTCGGGAGAAGTCCTTGGAAGTTGTTCTTGTGAATTATTATTCATAAGTCTTCTCTTTGGATTTCTCATTTTAACCGCCAGTTGAGTAGAGGTAAAACTCTATGCTTTTGTGCTATTGGGCCCAGGTTCGATTCCCCTATAGCAAACTTTAAACTTCGATGTTTAATATATATATATATATATATATATATATATATATATATATATATATATATATATATATATATATATATATATATATATATATATATATATATATATATATTTACTTTCATTATTCGAATATTAATTTCTAATATGAGCTCATTTAATTGATCAAAGAAATTAATTTCCAATTTATCGATATTTAATTTTATTCTCCCAATTTCATTTTTATGTTTCCATTAATTTAAGATGAAACGTTTAGAGTATTTCCATTTTCATTCAATTCTCAATGAAATACTCTATTGTATTAATAGGTCTTACATATATTAATATTCTGTACTTTCTCATAATGTATATATATATATATATATATATATATATATATATATATATATATATATATATATATATATATATATATATATATATATATATATATATATATATATATATATATATATATATATATATATATATATATATATATATATATATATATATATATATATATATATATATATATATATATATATATATATATATATATATATATATATATATATATATATATATATATATATATATATATATATATATATATATATATATATATATATATATATATATATATATATATATATATATATATATATATATATATATATATATATATTATATAATTTTTTTTTTTATGTGTTTTTTTTTTTTTCATTTTCCTCTGTGTCTATGTGAGTGTGTATGTGTGTGTTTGTGTAGGTTCATGTGTCTCTATGTGTGTGTTTGTGCTATTAGTATCAAATTCTTCCTGATCTTATAAATAGAAAAAATGGAACATTGTTGTATAAAATGTCGACGACGCTACGAATATTAAATTTTTGTGAAATTTGAGGAAAGAATCATTTTTTAGAAACAATTCTTTTTAAGATATTATCTTTTACATTATATATATAAAAAAAAACATTGCGTCACTGAGCAACATTTCAATTTAACTTCCATATCCCAGAATACATAAAATCTCTTACCAAAGCATGGAAAAAAATTAATCATGCAAAGAAAAATATTATGACCTAAATAAAAATGATTTTGCAAAAAAAAAAAAAATAAAAAAAAAAATAAAAAAAAAAAGAGAGAGAAAAAAATATTTTAAAAGCAAATCGACGTAGAACGAAACTTCTGGTATTGTTCACATAGAGTTTCTAAACATGTTACAAAGTTTTAAACTTATAAACTATGTTTATGTGAACTGGTCCCCTCGTATATAAATTTACTTCAACCGCTGCAACAAAGTGTAAAGTTTTTATAAAAATACTCTTAATATGTATTTAACTGAAGTGATTTTAACAGATAAGTATTTAAAGTAGCTTAATATTATATATATATATATATATATATATATATATATATATATATATATATATATATATATTATATATATAATATATATATATATATATATATATATATATATATATATATATATATATATATATATATATATATATATATATATATATATATATATATATATATATATATATATAATATATATATATATATATATATATATATATATATATATATATATATATATATATATATATATATATTTATATATATATATAATATATATATATATATATATATATATATATATATATATATATATATATATATATATATATATATATATATATATATATATATATATATATATATATATATATATATATATATATATATATATATATATATATATATATATATATATATATATATATATATATATATATATATATATATATATATATAATATATTATATATATATATATATATATATATATATATATATATATATATATATATTATATATATATATAGCATATATATATATATAAATCCCTATTTGGTAGAATAGCTTCCAAAAGTTTTTTTGTTGCTTATGATACTTAATACTTATATATATTAATATCTGTTGAAAATAATAAACTTTTTGATGCAAAATTCTACTTTCCGATATATATATATATATATATATATATATATATATATATATATATATATATATATATATATATATATATATATATATATATATATATATAATATATATATATAATATATATATTCGGCCGTCGTCGAGAGTAGATGTGCCTAAAAGTAGATGGGAAAAGAAAAGCGAGAAGAATCAGAAAGAAGATTGAGGAGAGAAAGAAGAGAGAAGGTGTATGCATTCAGATAGTATTGAACAAAATTTGAAAAACTAATAGCTAAATTTTATTTTAAAATTTGAATTTTTGAAAATATTTTTTTATTAAAAAAATAAATTAAAGTTTCAATAAAATTATTATATATCAAAATTTATAGAGGAGCAACAAATCTTTCAATATAATGGACTTTCGGCTTTTAATGAAAAATTAAACTTTAACATTAAGAATTTGAAATTTAAAAACAAGAGTTTGAAAATCGACGACAGGATCGGATCATGTGAAGAGAACAAAATGCAAGGACGACAGGACTAGCCATCCGGCCTTGTGATTTCTCTGTCAACGGCTTGTAACTACTCCAGAACCAGCATTGGGAACCATTGCTCGGAGAAGCGCAATCTTTTGAAGACCCCTGGGAGAGAGTGTTTGGAGGTTGGTTTGAGAACGATGCTGGTCCTACTGAAAGGGTGAAAACCCTACCTGAAGAGTCTGGATAGGACTCATGGACCGGCATGGGGACCAGCGAGCCGAAGAACTTGATCTTTTAGAGGGCTCTGGGAGAACTTCTTCAAGCAGATGGGGAAAGATGCTGGTTCCACTGACAGGTGAAAACCCTTCCTGGGAGAGGATATAGATATATATATATATATATATATATATATATATATATATATATATATATATATATATATATATATATATATATATATATATATATATATATATATATATATATATATATATATATATATATATATATATATATATATATATATATATATATATATATATATATATATATATATATATATATATATATATATATATATATATATATATATATATATATATATATATATATATATATATATATATATATATATTAGGGATGAGCGATACCAAATTTTTACCGATACCGATACCTATAAAAATTCCCCGATACCGATACCTGATACCTGAAAAATTGCCGATACATGCCGATACTACTACCGATACCACTACCAATACCGATACTTTACTCCTATACAAATTTTTTGCCGATACCGATACGATACCGGATCGGAAAATATGCCGATACTTGCCGATACCGATACCGATACTTCACTCCATCCCTAATATATATATATATATATATATATATATATATATATATATATATATATATATATATATATATATATATAATATATATATATAGGGAAGAGAGAGAGAGAGAAAAAAATTATATGAAAACGTAGAACAGCAAACCAATTTTTCAGAAAATTTATTTTAATTAGTTTTTTATGTGTATATGTATATATGTGTATGTGTATTTGTGTGTATATATACTTACGTGCACGCTATTTTTTCCTTTCAGTTTTTTAAAATTTATTTTAAAGAATGGTAAATGTTTTGTTAACAAATGAAGTGTAAACAATCGACGATCTTGGTCTTATGATTTTTAAATTTTTTTTCCAAAAGAAATTTAGACATGCACAGTCGACATTTCTTATGTATATATATATATATATATATATATATATATATATATATATATATATATATATATATATATATTATATATATATATATATATATATATATATATATATATATATATATATATAATATAATATATATATATATAAATATAATATATATATTTATATATATATATATATATATATATATATATATATATATATATATATATATATATATATATATATATATATTATATATATATATATATATATATATATATATATATATATATATATATATATATTATATATATATATATATATATATATATATATATATATATATATATATATTATATATATATATATATATATATATATATATTATATATATATATTATATTAATATATATATATATATATATATATATATATATATATATATATAATATAAGTTTGATATTAGGCCTAAAATTGCAAGCATTTTCCATTTGTCTTCTAATAGTTTTTTGGGGACAATTCTGATTTCTTATCGGATGCATCCTTAGCATCTCTTGTAAGTGGCAATGGCAATCCCGTTCTTTCAATCACTAGAAGTGATTTTACGTCTTTGTTGGTGTTTAATGACAAGATTTCTTCTTTTCAGTATAAATTATTTTCTTCTTATCTTCATCACCTGTCACTTTACGCCGATAGCATTACCCTACTCAAATTGAAAGACAATTCAACAACAGATTAAAAATGATAAGGAAGTGACGTTAATAATTGAAGTAAGAAACCAAG